>PVJH01016445.1:0-50596 GCA_004026705.1 Nesogale talazaci
GAATCAAATCAATACATGATAAGACTGAATGAACATCAGGAAACATGGCAGGGAAGTCATAAATTGTTTTAGGGTACAAAAGAGACCTCCAATCTTAAATATAATTAAAAGAAAATATTGACTCTCATAAAAGAGAAAAACACAACCTAATGAGTGTTTCGATGATCGTATACAGACACATTATCTGGATGAGAGAGGCCATTAGTATGAGGTCAAAAAGGCATCTAATGATTCGCAGTTGGGATGCTAGTTAAATAAGTCAACAGAGGCTGAGCCCCAGTGGTGTAGTGGTTATATGTGAGACTGTGGCCCACTGGCTTGGCGGTTCAAATCCAGCAGCAGCTCTCCAGGCAAGACTGGGCCTCCCCCTCCCACCAGAGGGCGGTGATGCCTAAAAAAAAACGTCAACAAAAGAAACAGTCACAGCTTCATGATTGGGGGCGGATCAATATATCACAATCACAGTTGGAATTCCATGAGTAGGAACACGATTGGAAACATGTATCCTATGTGAGATTACAAGATTGGATCAGGACCATCTGACCAAGACAGTCAGGGTGAGACTGATAAATATAACTCATGACTATATGATCCCTAAGCTTCCCTAAGTACGCTGACCTCCGTCAAAAGCAGACCCAGACCCTTAGGAGAGACCACCACTCCATGGACTTGCTGGAAAGGGGCAGAGCAATCTGCTTCCCAAATCACTCTACCTGAGGGTAAGATGATCTACATCCTTGTTTAATTATCAAAAATAATTCAATTGGAGACTTAATCTATCTGGGGACCCTGCAAATAGATTTTGGACTGTCCTCGTTATCCATAGCCTTTTTCAAATCAGGGTGCTCAGAATTTAAGCTCTAATACACAAGGAAGACTTGTACCAAGTAGAAAATGGCTATGGACCTATAGATGTTGTAAGGAATCAGTCCAAGCTGCATTGAAAGCATTAGCCAGAAGCAAGACTCTAGTAATTGAAATGTTTCAACAAGCTGATGGAGCACTGGAAGCACTCACTGTTGTATGCCAGGAAATTTGGAAGACAACTGCTCTGCCAATTGACTGGAAGGGATCCATATTTGTATTAATTTCAAAGAAAGGTAACCCAACAGCATGCTTACATTATAGAACAATATCATTAATATCACACACAAATACAATGTTGCTGAAGATCATTGAAGAGTACCACATTGAACAGTACACTGGCAGGGAGATGCCAGAGGTTTAGGGCAGATCCAAAAAAGGATGCGGAACAAGGAATGTCATTGTTGATGCCAGATGAATCTTGGCTGACTGTTGAGGATAGCAGAAATATGCTTACTTGTGTTTATTGACTCTGCTAAGGCCTCCAACTAGGTCAAACCTCGAGTCTGTTGCTTCCTCTTCTCCTCTTGCCTTCCTTGCCTTGGTAACCTCCCAAATCGATTCATTTTGGGATACAAGTCTTTGTCTTGGTTTTTATATTTATACCAATGGCTTCCTGAAATATTTTCTCTTTTGTGATTGACTATCTTGTCTCAGCATCATGGTCTCCAGGTCCATCTATGTCATGAGATGCTTCATGGTTCCATCCTTTTTTAGTGATGTATAGTATTCCATTTTGTTTATGTACCCAAACTGCTTTTTCCATTTTTCTACTGATGGATTTTTGGACTGTTTCCAACTTGGTGCTATTGTGAACACTGCTGCAATGAACATGGAAGTACATATGTCTGTTTGCGTTATGGCTCTTACTTCTTTAGGCTATATACTCAGCAGAGGTATTGTTAGATTGTATGGAATTTCTATCCCCAGTTGTTTGAGGTAGTGCCATATTAATTTCCACAGTGCTTGTACTTGATCAGTCCCACCAGGAATTTTTAAAATCTCACCCCTATGGCATCTGTTACCTAGTCATTTTTAAGTAGTGTGTTACTCAGTTTCCATTCACTTGATATTTGCCCTTGTTCTTTCTAGTACGGATTTCTAATTTTATAGCATTGTGGTCTGAATAAATGAAGTGTAGAATCTCTATATTTTCCAACTATCAAAGTTTTCTCTGTATGCACTGGAAAAGAATGCACACTGTGCTGCTGTTCGGCAGAGTGCTCTGTATATGTCAAGGAGGTGGAGTTGCTAAGCTGTGCTCTTTACTGTGCTTTAGTTCTTCTTCATTGAGTTTCTTTCCTGATGAGCTGTCTTTCCTAAAGGGTGCTGTATTGAAGTCTCCTCTTTTTATTACTGTTTTGTCTAGTTCTCCCTTTAACCCTAGAATAGTTTGATTAACATATTTTGAGAGTCTTTCATTGAGTGCATGTGGTAGTTACATAATTTTGTGTTAACTTGGGTGAACAACTACGGTTGGAGTCTAGCATTGTCATTTGGTGCCCATGGCCTTCTTATGAGAGTTCTGGGAACTTCCTCTTTCTCCCTGGAGGTGGGCCACAGACTCTGACTCTCTCTCTCTCTCTCTCTCTCTCTCTCTCTCTCTCTCTCCATTTTCAGACTTTCTCTCCACTTCACTTTCCTACTATTGAGACATTCAGGGAGCTGGAGGATCGATGTGGAGAACCAAGCCAGCACTGAGATGCTTCCACCATCACCTGATCCACAAGACTTTTCATCCATGGTCCTGTGACCTTGCTGCAATCAGCATCATTACATGTGCTGTATGAGTCTGAAGAAGAATTTATGGACCAGTATCAGACATATGGGCTAATATTGGACTTATGGACTTGATGTGGACTGGCTTGGATGTTTCTCAATATACAATTGTTCTTTGATATAAAGCTCTCCCTTAGATGAATGTCTCTGGATTTGTTTTTCTAGCCAACCATTTCTAACACTGCGCATATATGCTTATTATGGTTCTGTTTTATTATTCCTTTAATTATCTAGTGACTTATTTTGTCTCATGATGGTTTTTTGCCTTGAGGTGTGTTTTATTAGCGATTGATATTGCAATTCTTGTTTTTTTGTGTGTGTGGCTGCCAGTAATTTGGAGTTTTTTTCCCCATCCTTTTATTTTTAGATTATTTTTGTCTTTGTAACTAAGATGTGTTTCTTGTAGGCAGAATATTGATGGGTCTCATTTTCCTATTCTGTCCACCACTGTGCATTTAATCCATTGGTATCCAGTGTCAGTGATGTGTTTGGGTTTCTTGTTAACATTTGGCTGTGTATGGTTTTATGGGTCCTTCTTCTATTGCTGTGATGTTCCAAGTACTGTTTTGATTTCTGAGTGGTGTTGTCTTGTCTGTTGTGTTAGTCTGGATGTAAGGGAAAGGTTTATATACAAGAGGAATGGAACATTGAGAAAGCATCCCAAACCAGTCCAGTCCAAAGTCATAAGTCCAACATTAGCCCATATGTTTGATACCAGTCAATAAAGTCTTCTTCTGACTCATGAAGCACATGCAGTAGAGGCGTCCCCAGTGCTGGCAGGGTTCTCCCCATGGCTCCTCATTTCCAGGGTTCAGGGTCCACCAGCAGTATCCATTGGTGGTGGGAGCCTCTCAGCCCTGGCAGGGGTCTCTCTGTGGCTTCTCTGGCTCCAGAGGTCTGGCTCCAGCAGGGTAAGCCCATGTGGCTTCTCCTCCGGCTCCTCCATTCTCCAGGAATCAGGATTGATCAGCATGCTGTCATCTCGTCTTGTCAGTAGTTCGTCTCTCGGAGACTGAGAGTCAGGTTTCTCTCTCTTATTGGGAAATACTGCGAGACTTCCCAGAATTCTCAGGAGAAAGCCATGCCCACACGGAGGCCTTATTGGCTATTCATTCGCTATCTCCAGATTAACAGGCTAGACTCCATCTCGACATCCCAATCGTGAAATCCACATCATGAATACATGACTGCCACATCTGTTGATCTCAGATTTGTCTACTGCTTTTGTTGATTCTTTGTCTGAAGTATTCCCTTTAGTATTTTTTGTAATGCTGTTTTTTTTTCAATTCCTTTAATTTCTCCTTATCTGGAAATATCCTTATTTCTCCCCTCATATTTTAGTTGTAGTACTGCTGAATATAAAGGTATTGGTTGGTAAGACTTTTGTTTTTTGTTTTAAGGATTTTATATATGTCATTACATTTTCTTCTTGCTTGCATACTTTCTACTGAAAAAAATGCGTCGGTTCTTATAGATTTTCTCTTGTAGGTGACTACTCTTTTTTCTGTAACTGTTATCAGGATTTGCTCATTGCCCTTAATGTTGGAGAGTTTGACTGATGTGCTGTGGTGCTTTTCTTTGGGATATATTCTGTTGTGGGGTCCTTCCAGTTTCTCAAAAAACATTTTTCTCCTCTTTTATGCTGTTAGGAAATTGCCCTTCCATAATTCCTTTTACTATTTTCTCTATAGATGATATTTTTGTCCCACCCCTATCTCTCTGGGATCTCAATGAAAAGTAGTTTATTTTTTTCTTTATAGTTCCACATAATTCTTTTTTTCTCCACATAACTCTTAGGCTTTTTTTTTTCAGAGTCATTTACCCATTTTGTTGATTGTTTCTCTTATTGATTTAGTTAAGGGATTTGTCTACAAGCTCACCAATTCAGCTTCCCATTTCTCCAATACTTTTACTCCTACTCTTTTACTTAGTTGTCTAATTCTATTATTTTATTATTTATCTCCTTGATTTATTTTTGGTGTATTTCTGGTTTTCCTATTATTCCCATTGTTCTCTTGAACATTTCCTCCATTCATTGTAAATATTTGAATACCATTCTTTTGAATTCTGAATGTTGTAGTTCCAGGGCCTTTTATTCAGAATATTCTTTTGGATCTGCATCTCATTCATTTGTTTGTGCCTGCTTTTCATTTTTATATCTATCTATCTATCTATCTATCTATCTATCTATTATCTATCTATCTATCATCTATCTTCTCCCTATCATCTATTGATCTACCTATCATCTATCTATTCATTTATGTGTATGGACATTGACTGGTGTTTCCATGGTATCTTGGAGTGGCTGTTAATGTTGGAAGGGTTTCTGGGTTGTGTGGGTAGACTTTGTGGGTAGACTTTGTCTACTGGTGTCAGAAAGGAGGCAGTAGGGAGAAGAAAGAGAAAAGAGAAAGAAGAAAAAGGGTATATAACAGGAGAAAAGAGAAGAAATAAATAAGAAAAAGAAAGGGAAAAAGAAGAAGAGAAAGGAAAATAAGAAAAATGGCCATTTGACAAAAAAAGAAAGGGGGGAAAGGAGCAGAATCAGATACTGGAGAAGAGGAAGAAGAAAGAGGAGGAGGAAAAAAGGAGGATGAGGAGATGAAGACTAAGATGATGATGATAGAAGAAGAAGAAGAAGAAGAAGAAGAAGAAGAAGAAGAAGAAGAAGAAGAAGAAGAAGAAAGGGCTCTGTTTGGGTGGGTTATTCCCTCCATTCAGAAGTTTTTATATTTGTAGGCAGCAAGAGTATGAGTGAGCCACGGTCAAATGGCAATGGCACCAGGTGTGCTCCTGGAGTACTCCTGGGCTAGGTTGGTGGAATGGAGAAAGTGCTGCACCTTGCTTGATGGTAAGGCATAGCAAGATTGCTAGAACAAGGGTTGGACCTGATTGCTGGTGTAGGGCAGAAAAATTCCCAAGGTGAGCTTTCTGGAAGTCCTCTAACTACTTTTGTGTGTGTTGGATGAAGGTTTACAGAGCAGATACTTTTTTCGTTCAACAATTCATACATGTTTTGTTTCATGTAACAATGTAATATCATATATCCCATCTTCTCCTTGCACTTCCTGTTTCCATTCCTCTTTCCTAACTCTTCTGAACACATACTTTTAAAACCACTAAGCTGCTATTTTTAAACCATTAGCTGACTCTGCCTCCTAGTGACCCAGTGTACAACAGAATGAAACATTGCCCCGTCTTGCACTATCCTCAAAAATATTGCTATGTTTCAGTTCATTGTTGCAGCCATTGTTGCAGTCAATCCATCATGTAGTCTTTTCCTTTCTGGTTGACTTACTTATGATGTCTGCTGTCCTTTTCCGGGACAGCTTTCATCTGATAACTTGTTTAAAGTATGTGAGGTGAAGCCTCACCATCTTTACTTCTAAGGAATATGCTGGCTGCATTTTTTCCAACAGATTTGCTTGTTCTCCTGGAAGTCCATGGTCCATGGTACTTTAAATACTCTCCACTAGCCATAATGCAAAGGCATAAATTCTCTGCTCTTCCCTATCCATTGTACAGTTTTCAAATGTAGATGAAGTGATTGAAAATACTGCGGTGTGGGACAGGTGCAACTTGCACCTCAAAAGGACATCCTTGCTCTTTGACAACTTAAAGAGGTCTTGTGCAGCGTATTCAGCCAATTGTTCCATTTTTGGACTGCAGTTTCGATGAGCACTAGTTGTAAATCCAAGAAAAATGAAAACCCCAAATCTTTTGGCAAACACTAAGATGTTTTGCCTATCAATCTAAAAGTGCATTGTTCATTCAGTACAATTCTTACTTTGCATGAAGGAGACCTAGGTTTGATCCCTGGCCAATTCACCTTCTGCATAACCATGACTCATCTCTCAGTGGAGGTTTGTTTGTTGCCGTGATGCTCAACAAGTTTCAGTGGAGCGTCCAGACGGAATAGGGAAGGATGAGAGACATGATACTGTTCTTCTGAAAATCAGACAGTGACATGCCTCTGGATTACAACAGTTCAATGGAGGGGGTGGAAGACAAGGCAGCGTTTTGTCCCATCGTTCAAGGTGTCACCATAATTCAAGGTCAACTCTATGGCAGCTGACACCAGCAACACCGATATAAAAACATTTCAAGAAACACATTAACTGGCCCTTTCCTCAAAGATATGTTACTGACCCATTAGAAATAGGATATGAGAGCTTAAAATTCCTCCTCTTCTGCTTAGAATTATGCAAAGGTACAACCAGAACCAGGGCTGAGGGGTGTCTAGGGACGCTCCTGGAGCTCTTACTATGATGAAAGAGAGAGAGAGAGGTGCATCTTTCTGTTTATTATGACAAACAGAACAGTGGCTGGCAGCATGATGGTAATTTGAATACTGTAGTTCTAAGAGAGAGGGATGCACAGAAATAGGGGTAGACAGAAGGAGGGATAGCGGTAAAGGTGCTTTAATAAGGAGTTCCAAGGCCACCTTTAATTCCTGGGTCATGTATATGATTAAATTTTCAACCGTTAGCCAACTCTATAGTGTCCATGAACTCCTTGGAATAAAACTCTGGACATTTTTCTACTTTTGGAAAATGAGACATTGATAGCCCTCTAGAGCATAGTTCTACCGGACACAGCTGAGGTTGGAGTTGGTTCAACACCAACGGGTAATAGAGGTAGGACAGCCACCTTGGTTGTTCCCCTGTCGGCTCCTGAAGGACTAACCCCAGGAGCAGAAAGAGTGGTTGTTTACAAGAACTGCTATTATTTCTCTGCTAAATTTAAGTCTGAATACTGATATGTATGTACACCATGTTATAGCCTTAAAGAAAACAATCAAGCAAAACCCTCTTGCCTCCTCAATTTTTGTTATTATCTTATTATTTATGGATATACTTTGTTCTTTCCACCTCCTACAAGCTCCTGGTGACCACTAGTCTTATTTAGTCTGTATGCATTTGACGATTCTAAGTAACTCTTTAAATGGGATCCTAGAATATGGTTCCCTTTGTGTGGTCTTAGTTCAACAGCATTATGTTTTCATGGTTTGTCCATTTATCAGGATTCATTTCTCTTTCTGGCTGAGTCTAGCATTTAAAACCACTCAGCAGGTTTCCTGGAGGGACTGCATGCCCCCAGGAGACACCTCCCCAAATTGAGTACTTTCCTTCTAAAGTTACTCTTGAATCTCTTCCCCACATTCCTCACATCTGTTTGTGTTTTCTTTTTGACCCTAGACCCTTTCCTCTCTTTTTTTGGTGCGTCACTGCCCTCTGGGGGGAGTGGGAGGCCCAGCCTTGCTTCTGGAGAGCTGCTGCTGGATTTGAACTGCCAAGCCAGCGGACTGCAGTCCTGCACTCCACCACTACACCACCGGGGCTCAGCCCCGACCCCTTCCTCTTTCCTGAGGATCACCACTGCCTCCTCAGGGCATGGTGCGTATGCTTTGCCTTGCTCAGAATCCATGCCTCTTCCCCTTGGACTAGCTCCCAGGTTTGCTTTGAGGCCCACACTCTTCCAGGGGAGTCAAGGTTGGCCTCCTGGCTGCAGCACGCAGGAAACTAGAGAATAGAATGGACACAGGCAGATGATGTGAGGGTCACGTACCTACTTTTCATCACGCCCTGAAAGAGGGCCAGAGAGCCATGAAGTGGGATATTCCAGACTGGAACAACACCCCTTTTCTTGGCTCAGCTATGAAGGAAACCTCATTTTTAGCTCAACTGCTCATTTTCTCTCTAAATTCAATTTTCAATTTGATCTTTGAATTTGGAACCGACTATGTCTTTGAAGCAGGTGCCACACCCTCCTGGCACTTTGCACAAGGTAGAATAAGCCCTTCTGCATACCACGTCTGCATACCACGTCCCCTCCTGGCAGCACATCTCTTTGCTTAGGTTGAGTCTAAAGGGAGAAGTGGTGACCACACTCAAGTTCTTCTTAGTGATGCGTTTGGTTCCTTGGGTTAGCGACCACAAAGCTATACCTTGGTTTTCTAGTGGGGAGCGCATCCCTTATTTTACTCTAATTGGATACATTTAGCTCTCTGGGTCCCCAGCAGTCCACTTGTTGTCATCTGCTCTCTCACCTGTTCTGTAACTGTCGTAACACTGCTGAAAAAGCATCTCAACACATTTGTGGGGTGAATATATAAAACCAGTTATACAGGAAGTGATATTTAAATAACGAGACTCTCTGTGCTCTCACCAGGTGTACTAGAATCCCTTTATGCATGGAAAATACACTCATGCAGCACTGGGCTCCAGTTTCAGATGACCTCTTAAAGCCTCTAAAGCGCTAGCTAGTGATTGATCCTGATGAGCTTTTAAGGGCTCTAAATTATTTACTAGGAACGTGGCAGTCTCTTCGTCAATACTTGCAACCAAGAGACTGTTTCACAACCTTCTATAGACACTCCTGTGTCCATTCACATGTTCTTCTCTACCTGAGACTCTTCCCCCACCCCCACCTCCATTTTCTTCCATCAGAAAGCCACTTCTCAACCTTCATTCACCTTGTCTTCTTAGGGATCTCTTCATGCAGTTCATTCATGATTTTCACGTTTTCCCTTTCCATCCATTTTTTTTATACCCAGAACCCTTTGCTTTTGTGTGGCTTTTGACACAGGTGAACAAGGAGGAGCTGGACTGCCTCTGAGTGATAGGTGAGAGACCTTGCTTTGGACTGGTGTGAGGGGAAGGGAGTAATATAGCTCATTTGAAAGCATGTTTCTTTATTGTTCAAAATGCTTTGCCTACAATAGGATCAACAAACACACATATATATATATTTGCAATAGGATATTTTAAAAAATTTTATTTATCCTCAAATATTTCTTGATGCTATATTTTCTGATTATGGGGAAGAAAGCCAATCATTTGTTGCTCTTAGCTGTTCTATATTCTGCCTGGATGAGCAGCGGTGAGGTGAGCGGCTCTCCCATTGGCTTCAGTCAGTGTTGGTAGGCTACTGCCCCTTTTGGGCTTGGCAGAGAAACAATTCTTATTTCAGGACCTTGAAGACCCCATAACGTGTGTGATGCAGGTTGCTCAATGGTTCTTCGCATCTCATTGAAAAGATCAGCTGGCTCAGAACTTGGGCAGGGTTTCAGGTACCTTAGGTGTATGAAACATGAACCTCATAATCCATGCTCCTACTCCCTTCTTCTGTATCTAGGAAAGCATAGGAATGCAGCCTAGAATGGCTGGATTTTTGCATATTTTAAGAGCATCCAGGAATGTGGCTTTGCATATAAAAGCTACCAAATCTAAAATCTTTGAATCTATTTAAAATTTGAAAGCGCAGGAAGCATAACCTAGAACCCAACACACTGCGACAGGCCCTTGTGCATCCTGAGGCCCTTCTTTTAAAGACAAAGGCTCTGCCTCTAGTAGTGTGGCCCATGGCTCATTCTCCATTTCACCAGCTCCAAACCTCCTCATTGCAGACAAGGTGAACTCACCCCCAGTCCTTACTCACCCCCCACCCCCATGTCGCTTGGGATGGACTGAATTGTGCTCCCCCAAAGGATGTGCTCGAATTCTAATCCTGTTATCTGTAAATAAAATCTTGTTTGAAAATTGGGTTTTGAAGATATTATCAGTTCTATTATTCTCAGTTTGTATTCATTAGGATGGGTCCAAATCCTACGTAACTGTTGTCCTTGTAAGGAGAGAGAATGTGACTGCCAGCCACAAGAGTAGGAAGCTCAGATTAATGTGACCACAAGCCAGCGATTGCCAGGAGTCATCAGAAGCTGGGAACAACAAGGAAGGGCTCTCCTTTTGAACCTTTGGAGGCAGCATGGCCCTGCTGATACTTTTATTTCAGATGTTTAGACTTTAAAAGAATGTAAATTTACTGTTGTCTTAAGTTACCAGTTTGTGGATGTATCTGCCAATCTGGCTTAAACACATGAGGGAAGTGGGAATCAGGGTGGTACTTCCTACTGCCCTGGGTTGGTGGAGATGTTTTGTACCACGACAGGATGTGACTCATCCCTCTGAGATGCAAGGTACACATTCATCTCCTCTTATGCTGAATGACCCCAACTCAAATCGGAACTCCAGGATGATAAACAGCCTGTACAGATGTTTTTTAAGTGGGAAAAAAAATCCTCCACAACTTTTGCTTGTTGCCTGTCTTGGGTTAGAGCCCAAAGGCACACTACAGCTTTCTTGTCTTTCAGTATTAGATGGTTGTCTGGGGCGAGGATGGGGAGCACATCAGGGAGGAACCCGCATTTGCAGTGGGAAGAGGTTTGAAGTCTCTGTGTGGGACTTCTGCAGGCTTCCTCCAGTGTCACCCTAATATGAACACTAGATAGCTTTGCTGGTCAGGTTTTCTGGGTGAAGGAGTCCCGTGCTGAATTCCTGCATCTCTTCTTGAGACATTTCCTGCGGGACTCCTACTCCTGTCACTTCACCTACCTTTGCCCAGAATGGCACGTGCCATCTTTTAAGGCCACATGGTGTTTGCCCCTGTGTGTCTCTCAGTGTCAACACTTTTAAAGACATTGTTTAGATAGGTTTAGGTGTAGGGTGTACTCCACTCCAATGAGAGAGAAAGGTGAGGCTTTCTATTCCCATAAAGAGTTAAAGTCTTGGGCTGAGCCCGGTGGCATAGTGTGCGCGGGACTGCATCCCAGTGGGCTGGAGGTTCAATTCCAGCAGCAGCTCCACAGGAGCAAAGGCTGGGCCTCCTACTCCCACCACCAGAGGGAAGTGATGCCCAAAAAACAGAAAAAAAAAGAGTTATAGTCTTGGAAGTCCACAGGGGCAGTTTTACCCTGTCTCATAGGCCTGTCATTGGACTGTGATCCACTCTACGGCACTGAGTTTGTTTTTTCTATTCCGATGGGGCCTCATTAACTGAACAACATAAAACTTTTACTTAGAAGCAGGGTCATATTGACAGATACATTTTAACCCATTGCACTCTTTAAGAGCTTGGGGCTCTGTCGGTTCTCTGGGCTCCCTTTTCTCTGAAGAGCCCCAAGTTCCTCCCCCTCAGTGCTTACTCTCCTCCTGCTATCGGGTCTCACAGACACACCTAAGTCTGCTTCCTCCGTAGCTAACTGTAACCTAAGCCCTGCGGCATAAAGCCTAGTCATCTTCCTTTGGGATGTGTTGCCACACTGTTTAAATTTTATCAGAAGGCGGGGTGTTGAGGTCACTGACAAGCAAATGTGTGATTGTAAATCACTTTTGCAAAGGTGTGCTTCATACATTCTCTCCACCAGGCTGTGTGATCCAGTGGTATTGTCAACAATGGTCTGTCTGGAAGTCTCTGAGAAGCTATTTGTCATGTATAATTAACATGTACAATCGGTTGACTCTAATTAAAGGAGCTCAATTTGGGAGGATCTGATCCAATAAACTGAAGGCCTTAATAACAGAAACCAGACAGCGAGGAATTCTACCTTAAGACTGCAACATATACAACCTGCCTTAAGTTTGTTACCTACTTACTTTGAATTCTTTCATTTTAAATTAGTTATTATTAAAAATGATTTCATTGGCAGTGCTTATAGCTCTGTACTCTTTCAACATCAACTCTGACTTAAATTTCCAGTCCGCTCTACAGGTCTCAAATGTGTCAGCCTTCATAGTCTTGTGAACCAAGTCTTTAAAATAATATATTTGAGGATAAGTCAAAAAGTATTCCTACAAAATCATTGAAACCTTATGACAACCCCCCCCCCCCCAAACCAAAACCAAAATCCAAAGCTACTATTTTTCAACATCTCCTCCATCTAGATCTATACCCTTCTGAAGGCAGTGTTTCCTGGAGAATCCTGCACTGTTTGGTTTAAACCACATCTAAATGACAGTTGGCACCCTCAAGGGGCTCAAACCTTTTGTAAGTTAGTTGAATTTGGGTTAACACAAAGAAATCTGAAAGGGTAAGAACAGCTATAGGGCCAATGGGGTAGGGTTTGCCAACAAAATTCTCATAGGATAGCCTTTGTTTCCTTCAAATAATAAGCAAATGAATTGTCATGATCGGGGAAAATTCCTCTACATGACTTTCCTGGCATTTTTATTACTTCATCCCCATCTCCTGAGCTGGCATATCTGGCATGAGTGGAACTGGTTCAGAAGATACCCCAAGCAGCCATTGCTGTGATTGAACTCTAAGGTCCAATTTACAGCACGCTCTGGAAACTAGATGCAGTGAGTGCTAACTGAAAGATCAACAGTTTGAACCCACCAGCCACTCTAAGGGAGAGAGATCAGACTCTCTGTTCCTATAGAGACAGTACCTCAGAAATACAGACATCAGTTTTATTCTGTCCCACATAGAGGATGGGAACAGAATCAATAGCAGGTGGTTTGGTTTGATTTGGGCAGTGAGACTAAGACTAGACTCTTATTAAGATAACTTGTCTGCAGCCATCAACAGAGCACAAGAAACATGCTGAAACACAATCTCTTTAGAATAAACCCAATTGGAATCCTGGTAGCAATTGTTAAAAAACAATTTTAACATAATTTCCTCTCATAATTTCCTATCAATTCTGCTTTTCTGAAGAATACTGAATGAGACACTTATATGGCTAATGTTCAGAGCACTGGCCACATCAATTTGATACATTCATGTGATAGAACTCATTGGACCTTCCGTATCCAAAGGTCTGGGGAATGCAAGAACCTCAGTTTGTCCACCTGGATGGACCTAGGGTCAGCAACAAGAGCCAAAGAAGTAATAGGAAAGTCTTCTGGTGGTCTTTAGCCTTGTTTTGTAAGGGCTCAGAAGACCTGAAGTTCTCCAACTCCACCAACTAGTCAAGGAACTTGTTGGAGAGAAAACTACAGGAGTTCTGGGGATGGACAAGCAAATTCTCCTGGAGCTTACTCAGAAAAGCCATGTCAGATCTTGTCAGACCAACATGAAGGGAGACATGACCCCAGGCCAACCAGATGATTCCTTCATCCTCTGATTTCTTAGGGTGTCTCGGACATGAGTCAAGATGGCTGTAGTGATGACCTTAGTGCAAAGATGTCAGTGCACATCGCCATCCACATTGTTGGCTAAAGAAGATGACAGGCTGAAGCGTGTTTGTAAGAACACTCACCTGCTGAATATTTCTGGGTTTAAAGACACTGAAATAGATAACATTCTTTTTGCTCTGTACCAAGATGGTAAGTGGTTATCTCTGATGCTAGGATTATAATTTTCATTTCCTTCTTTTTGCATCAGAATGTGATGATACCTCAACAATGAGCCTAGTTTTACTTGTGTGACAAGGAAAATAAAGTTATTTTTAAAAGCAGATGTACATCTGAGTGATGTAATTTATTTGCTGCATACAACAGACAAGGGCCTCCATAGAGAGCTGCAAAGCTCCCGGTTGACAGCTCTCCTCCATCTGTCAGCAGGGAATCAGCTTGTCAATGTTCAGTGGTCTTTCTGTCATTGTTTTTTGACACAAATAAATGACACAAATAAGACGTGAATATGTTCTCGCTGAGCCGTTCAGGAGTGCATCATTAGGCCAGGAGCCAGGCTATGCTGTGGACTCTCCGAAATCTCAGATTTTACCTCCTGAAGACACGGGAATTGTACAATGGGCAATGGTGTGACATATCTCTTCTATTTGATTTCTTTTTTAAAAAGTCTCTAGTATTTCTCAGCCACGGTTTATAGTTCTCAGTGTACAAGTATTTCACCTAGCTGGTTAAATTGAGGAGGCTTGGCTCTGTTGTGGGTCAGAAAATGCCTTGCTAACCTCTGGGTGAGCAGTTCAACCCATCAGTTCCTCCAAGGGAGAAAGATGGATCCTTTTCCTTCCATGTAGTCTCCGGCCTCAGAAAGAACAGCCCTAGTCTGCGCGACAGCATCCTCCAGCGTCGCCATCTACTTGATGACGATGGGCTTGTATTCCTTTGGTTTGGGTTAAATTTATCCCCAGCTATTTGGTTCTTTTAGGTTCTCTTTCATTCGACTTTGGGGAGCCTTGGTGGCATAGGGATTCCACATGGGGCTGCTAACTGCAAGGTCAGTGGTTTGAAACTCCCAGACCCTCCGTGGGAGAAAGGCAGGGTTTCTACTCCATAAAGAGTTATCGCCTCAGAAATCCATGGGGCAGTTCTACCCTGCCCTCTAAGGATGCTCTGAGTTGACATCAACTCAAGGGTAGGGAGATTTTGAGAGCTCATTTGGCTTCTTTTTTTGGGGGGGGCATCACTGCCCTCTGGTGGAAGTGGGAGACCCAGTCTTGCTCCTGGAGAGCTGCTGCTGGATTTGAACTGCCAACACAGTGGGTCACAGTCCCGCACTCAACCACTATGCCACCGGGGCTCAGCCCCTTATTTGTCTTCTATTAACATTTATGGGTCACAATAACCACCCTTTCATCCCTCCAACGGGGAACATCCTCCACAGAGACTTACTGAGTTACCAATTTGATTCTGGTTACAAGAATAGTAATACTACTCGATAAATTTTTGCCTGCCTATTTTAGATCAACATCAGCATCATATTTTTTCTCTTTTTTTTAGGGGGGGCATCACTGCCTCTGGTGGTCGTGGGTGCTACCCAGTGCTGCTCCTGAGAGCCGCCACTGGATTTGAACCGCCAAACCCGCGAACCGCAGTCCCGCACTCAATCACTTACGCCACCGGGGCTCAGCCCAATATTTTTTCTATGATGATGGGCAAGTAATGGGCTCTATCCCAAGAGTTGATGTGGGAAAATATCTATCGAATGCCAAATCACTAATTATTATTTGTAGTGAATTCTCTGGTGAACTCTGCTCTGGGAACACGTGTGACTCTGTCTTTGTTAGGGGACCTTTTTTTCTGAGGGACTGCTAATTCATTTAGTTGACTTTGTCTTCGTAGCTCAGCGTAGGTGGCACCCCTGTCCTTGGGTGGGAACCAGGCCACTGTCCAATGAGATGCTCACATCCCTGTTTCCCGGCCTTTCCTCTTACCCTGTCCCCCAGACTCCTTGTTGCCCCCTGCACTTTCTGCATTCAGGATCTGATGTCTCCACTTGCTTTCCACAATACCTCAAGTCATCGATTTACATGTTGACCTGCTGTCTCCCTCCCCTGGTTCCAGCGGCACTTTGAGAAACCCAAGGTCTCTCATTCTGAGGACCATCCATCTTCTTTTCCATCAGCTCCTTCTTTTCCCTTTCCTCATTAGTTGGGAAGCTAGTTCATTCTAGAACTCATTGAACTCTTGCCTTGGGCGTCTTCACTCAGCTTCCAGACACCAAGAAAGCTCCTTTTCTGTCATCTTGACCCAAGCTTCATTGTCCTTCCTCACAGAGGTACCTGGATCACCTAATCCAAGAACCCACCCTCTCCTGCCATTGTTCTCAACAGAGCATGCCCTGCAGTGAAAACACATCTCAAGACCATGTTTCGTCATTGCATTCTCTTTCCTCCATCTCCCTTGTGGCAGTCACCTAATGTGGTGTCAATTTGAGGATTAAGCATGTAGGGGTGGAGTCTAACCTGTCAATCTGGAGATAGCCCATGAGAACTCTATGAGGGCATGACCTCCTGAGAATTCTGGGAAATGTGGGAATTCCTTCTTGGAGGTGGAGACACACTCTCTCTCTCAATTCAGTTCCTTGGAGACTTTCTCCTAAAAACACTTTCTTGGACACCCTGTACTGACAAGACACAAGGCTGACTCCCTGTGAGACATTCTGGAGTAGAAGCCACATGGACCTACCGTGATGGAACCAGACCTCTGAAGCCAGAGGAACCACTTGGAGACCCCTGCCATGGCTGATGTGTTTATAATACCACTGGATCCAAAGGTATTCTACCTATCTGGCTTGTGATCATCTTGCATCCAGCCTCATTGCATGTGTTTCATGAGTCTGAAGAAGACTTTATAGATTGATATCAGACATCTGGGCTAATATCGGACTTATGAACTTGATGGATTGGACTGGGATGTTTTTTTCTATGTTCAATTGCTTTCGTATATAAACCTCTCTCCCTTATGTACATATGTGTGCTTATGAATTTGTTTCTGTAGTCTACCTGAGCTAACCTATTCCTCATTCTTCTCCTTTCTCTCAGCCCCCTGCCAGCAGTCCAGGCCAGCTCCTTGAAAATTGCTGGCCTTTTATCATGTATTCCTGCATCCCCAGTGCTCAGGCAGGGACTGGCACAGAACCCCTTCATCAACATTCCTTCAATGAATGAAATGAAGCGTCATTCTGAAGTTATCAGCCCTCCAGAGAGAAAGGAGCACAGGAAGGGCTTGAACTCCCAGTAGGAAGGTAGTGATCATAGTCACTCATGGGGCACCTCTTCCTTCAGGGACATTCATGGGATCGTATGGCAGGAAGGCCCGAGGCACCCTCCCAGCTTTCTGTAAGCTAAGAACAGAAGTGGGGCCAATTCCAGTGCCTACCATCCCTCCTCCCCCTTGTGTGGAGCAACCCTCTCACCTCCACCCCCATCCAACATGCCGAGAGAGCTACGCTAAGCCTGGGATCACCATGATGAAAGGGACACAACCCAGGCATCAAGGCTCTGAGGGGCAGCCAAGAGGCTGGCAGTCTGGAGCCGCTGTGGCGGGGAAGGCTGGAGCAGAAAGAAAGACTTGCTCTGCAGTGAAGGGAAGGGAGGAGATACATGTTGGCAGAGGATCGTGAGACGAGGTTGTGTCTTTATGGAGTAGGAAGTCACCATCTCAGGAGCTGAGGGGGGAGCGGAGTATTTCCTAAGTGGAGTCGGGCCCTACCACTGCGAGAATTGGAACCATGCCCATCTCCCATGCTGGAGGACCCCGTGGTTTGACTTTGAGAACCACCGTCTTGAAGGTGTTCCTCGGCAGATGGGAGAGGATGGGGCAAGGCGGAAGAAAAGAGGGACTGAGAGCAATGTGTGCATGTGGCGAGGAGGTGGGCACGGAGCAGGTACTTTGGCTCATAAAGGCCCACAAACTCAATTTCTATTTAAGCAAAAGGCAGCGTGCACAGTTGTTTACCTTGCTACGGTAGGCTGCCACAGAGCACACTTAGCCTACCCACTCACACATTGCCTCCGTGCCATCTGAAAATATCCCTGCCCTCTCAGAGGCCCCATTTCCAATTCAGCAAGGGCATTGACACCTTTGTTTTCCCTTCCTCCCTCCCTTCCTCTCTCTCTCTTTCTTTCTAGATAGCACTGTAGTCAGCACTGCACCAGCCAGGCTGGCCTTGGGGACGCCTGCTCTGTGACTTGTAGCCTAGATGCCTGCTCACAGTTGAGGGCTCTCTGTGACTCCCCATAGACTGCAAGAACATTCTCCAAAACCATACTCTCCTCCTTACTCCATTTAGAAAAATAACCTTAATAGGATAAAACAGTAGAAACACCAAGAACACTCGAAAGTCAAAAAGAAAGAGAAACGGTTCATTGTCCTAAACAGTCCTTTGGACTGGGGTCCAATCCCACCCCGAGTGTACCTACTACTCCCTCCCTCCACAACCCTTCTTCTCTCAGGAGGCCTCTGCACACTAAGGTAGGGGTTCCCAACCTGTGGGCCTTGACCCCTTTGGGGGTCGAACGACCCTTCCACAGGGGTCGCTTAAGGTCATGGGAAAACATAATTTCCGATGGTCTTAGGAACCGAGACATGGCTTATCTACGCATCTCCAGGTGGTTCCGTCCACAGACAGATAGACCCACAAAGGAGTCCCTGACATGAATACCGTTTCCCATCCTTCACCATGCTTCACCATGCTTCAAAACAACCTTTCATTCATTCGTCATTAGAAAGAAACATTTCACATTACATAACTACATATTGTTTCGGTGATGTTCAATTTGTATCAACGAGAATAGATCCTGCATCTCAGATATTGACATGACGATTCATCACAGCAGCAAAATGACAGGGATGAAGCAGCAATGGAACTCGTGTGCGGGTGGTGGGTCAGCGCCACAAGAGGCCTGTATGAAAGGGTTGCGGCATGAGGAAGGTTGAGAACCGGCTGGTCGAACGGGTCCTTCTCAGGCCTGCTGACCACCTCGTCACACGTACACACCCGTGCTCGCTCACGCCTCGAACCCCACCCTCCACTTGCACCCAGGAGCCCACATCGCATGTCCGTGGAACGCGTGGTTTTAAACATGTCTTCAGGTAGCACAGGAGCCCCGTGGCGCAGTGGTCACCAGCTGGGCTGCAATCTGGAAGGTCTGCAGCAGGAACCCCCAGCGGCTACGAGCAGAAGGCTGCGGAAGTGGGGCCCTCCACCGCGGTACACAGCTCCAGTCTTGGAAACCGACAGGGGCCACCGCTCCATCTCGTCCTCGACGGCCACTCTGCGTGGGCATCAAATTCCAGTTGCCGGCCGGCATCGGCGTTGAGTTTGGTTTTTGGTTTTCAGGTAACCAGGACAGGAGACCCACCCACCGCTGTCCCGTGGATTCCGAGTCATAGAGACCCCCTAGGGCAGAAAATCACCCCATCGATGGTGAAGCCCACTGCAGCCTGTCCCACGCTCTCCCACGCGAGTGGCTGGTGGAGTCTGGTGGCCAGCCTTACGGTTAACAACCAGGACGCCTCCAGGGTTGCCAGGTGACCAACAAGAGGGGGGAATGCTCCCACGGAGTTCAGCCAGGGCTGGTGCGACCCCCACACAGCCCATGTTACCTGTGGCGCTGCTCGTCCTGGACCAGAGGACGCTGCTCAGCCTCCTTCTCCAGCTCTCTGGGTCTGTTTGGCACGGGAGGCGGGCCCTCGGTGGGCCCTTCCTGGGTGGATGGACGCCCAGGGAACACCCCTGGGGGTCATTCCACAACTGGCAGATTAAAAAATAAATCATTTTATTGGGGTGGAGGCAGGGTGGGCAGGCAGGGATGCCTGTCGCCCAGCGATTTCTCTGTGCTTTTCCCTCCAGGACTCCTCAGGGACCAGGCAGGGGGCAGGGGCTCCCTGGGGTCGCGGGGCTGGTGGGTGCGGAGAGGAGAGCGTTGATAGGCTCTCGAGCTGGGTGATTCACCCCAGACAGGAGGCGTCTTTGTTGGCCAGGGCCAGGGCGTTAGCCTCACACGCAAGGCCCAGCTCCCCAGCGTTTGCACTTCGGGTCTGTCCCGCGCTAATTACAGCCCTGCTCGCGCTCCCCTCCCCCGCCCTCTGCGCCGCCCGCCTCCGCCCCCTCCCCCCCTTCCCGCGTGCCTTTGAAGTGGGTGCCGCGGGCCTTCGCCCAGGTAATTGCAGCTTCCCTCCAGGGCCCAGGCCGGGTGCTGGTGGCTAATTTCCCTTGGTCTTTTCAGCACGTTGTTGGGGGAAATTACTATGCAGCTCGGAGGAGAAGGTGAACCGTGTGCTTTCATCGGGCTTAGACTAATATGGGTTAATCTGTAAAGAATTTTAAGAGCGTGCTTTTGTGCGGTAAGTAAGGGTGGGCTTGTCTGGGGGAGGGAACTGGAAACAGAAGGGGCTTCTTCCACCAGGTTGGCAGAAGATCCAGTCTGGTGGCCTGCTGGCCAGGTTGGCAGTCCCTGGCAAGCAGTTGTACCCTTCATGCCAATTTTACAGCTTTTGGAGCACCATCCATCTAAGAGCAGATGCCCGTGGATCATTTTAGTGCCTGCCCCGTTTTCATGAGCAGTTAACACCACTAACTTGGGTGGTGATGAAAACTGAAGAGGTTTGGGGAGTTCAAATAGCACCAAGATTCAATGGGGGTGGGGTGGGGCAGTATATAGATGACAGTCTTCCTTCACCACGCCCATCCCTTTGGGACTCCCCCATGATGGTGGGGGCTTTTGATATGCCTCCTCCAGCAGGGCGTAGACACTCACCAGGCCTCCCTCTGGGAAGGAGCTACCTGCAGCCCATTCCACATCTGCTCTCCACACGCCTCAGGGAGACAGCCCTGAAGAACCAACCAGCCCTGGTGAGCCAACCTGGCCTAGCCCAGAACCTTCAAAGGAAACCTCCCCGGCCTTCCTTGAATTGCAAATATGACATAATTTACTGAGCCCTTGTAAAGGGTTTGTCTGGGCGGAGTCCATAGGAAAGAGTCTTATAGGAATTTATGGGGTGTTATTATAGGGCAGCATAAGTGTGGAAAACAGTAAATAAGTGTTGAAAACACTTCATAACCTACACTGGGGGCAGAGGGTCCCGCTTAAAACTGTCTCCCTGGTGGCAGGCATGTCAATGAGTAACACCGAAATTCCCTGAGCAGAGCTTTTCAGACTTTTGATTTTGCTCTCAAGGAACTTGACATGGAGGCCCAATATGTAAGAATCATAGTCGCAAAGCTTCCCTGCTTGAAGCGATCTCAGATCAATCCCTTTCTATTCCTCCACTGTTTCTCCTTCTGCCCTCCTCTTCTCCCACCCCCTTCCTTGGACATGCCGAGAAAGTCATTACAGAAGACTCACAGCCATTCATACCCAGAATGGCGCACTTTCACCAATGCCCTTTCTCACGGGTTCCGGTGTGGCAAGTCCTGGGCCCTTGGAAAACTGTTTCCCTAGAGTGTGGCCCCGAGCGGTCAATGTTTGCTAGTGTTCTAGTTCCTAATTCCGAATCAATGAAGTTGTCCTCAGAGCACCAGTGCTAACATGCTGCGTGAAACAGCTCTCCCTATCGAACCCCTGCCTTATGAAGAAGCACAATAACAGCCATGACAGGGCTAAGATGGACACGCAGTTTTTTAAAATGAAAAGGTGTTCCCAGCATAGTAGGTAAACAAGAAAAATTCCACACCCGTAAGTCATGTTTATGATATCTTAGGACTGCCCTAAGAACTTAATGTGTCTACTACTTCATTTAATCCCCCCAGTAAGCCTGTGAGGGACGGGGTCTGCCATCCTCCCCCCTCTCATCAATGAATAAGCTGAGGATCCCCTGAGAAGTTGCTCGCTTCGGATCTACCCCAACTAATAATTAACAGAGCCAGTATTCAAAGCCACTAATTCTGACTTGAGAGTTGGTGTCATTTTTAATCCCCACATGGAATGAAAAGATAATGGAAAAATTTTTTCTATGAACTTTTTGAAGCCTCCTCATATAATTTCATAGGCGTTATCAGCTATGGATTTATACATACTGTTTGGGCTGGGTCCGAACCAAGCGGCTTATCTCTCAAAGCCAGGCTGGTGCGAACCCCTTTCTCACCCTGTCAGATACATGACCCACCCAGCTTCCAAGACCCTTCCTCCAAATGGAAAACACTTGCACTTCAAAGCCCCCTCCCTCCTAATAGCACACCGGCACAGACTCAGTTCCTTCAGCTGCAGCATCAAGCCTCCCTTCTCCCTATCAATACAAGCACCATCAGCTTTCTTCACCTCATTTGCATATGCCCCTGACCCAAGTTCTACAAATATTCCATGGCCCCACCAACAGGCACAGCTTCCCCGGTCTCACTCTTAGGCCCTGGCACCCTCCCAGGAGCTCAACATGCTCCTGTCCCTCTCTCTGCCGTCCCTTCCCCTCCCCAAAGTTCTTCCCTGTCTCAATAAAACATCTCTCTACTTTTCATTCCTCACTAAGCTCTATCTCCTTTCTGTGGTTCCGTCTCAACCTCTCACACACATTTCTAGAAGGAGCTACACTAGAGCGTTAAGAAAGGAGACTATGTCAGTGTGGTAGTTACATCATTGTCCAGTAGACATTCCTGCCTAGCAGTGGTATCCAACCTGTCAATCAGGCCCCAGCCTGATGGTGCCTCCTTGGGGTGTGGCCCTCATAAGGAGGACCCTGGGAGCCTCCCCCTCTTTCTGTCTTTCCCTTCCTGCTTGCTGATCCTGAGAGTAACCGGAGACCTGCCATGCTTCCACCAACCTTTGCACCCACCGTCTTATGATCCTCCCGCGTTCTGCATCCTTGCACGTGGCTGTGTGAGTCTGAAGAGGGTCTTGTGGACGAGTATTGGACTTACGAACTTGAGTTGAACTGGGCTGGGGTGCTTTCTAGATATGTAACTAATTCTTGATCTAAAGCTCTTTCTTACACATATTTGTGTACCACGGGATTTGTTTCTGTCGTCAATTCGGCCTAACACTGTCAGTGAGGTCAAACGAAACACTTTTTCTTCCTTTATGCGTATCTCTATTTTTATCCAATGAAAATATTTCATGAACAATGTTTGAAGGAAGGGAAATAGATATTATATGAATAAAGTTTTTCTTGATAATGAATAAATGGAGACTGCTTTCGCCTCTTAACTATCTTTCATCCCAGTGCTGAATGGAATCTATTTCATTTCTCCAGCTCTGTCAGTTTGTCATATGTGGTGGCTTGCATGCCAGCTTGCATGCCACCCATGATGCTGGAAGCTATGTCACTGATATTACAAAAACCAATAGGGTCGCCAATAATGAGTAGGTTTCAGCAGCGCTTCCAGACAAAGAACAGACTGTGAAGAAAGAATAGGCTTTCCCCTTCTGAGAGATTTGATACAGAAACCTTGTGAATGACAGTAGAACATTGTCAGATACAGTGCTGGAATGAGCCCAGAAGGTTGAAATACATTCAAAATAATGATGGGTAGGAGCTGCCTACTCAACATAGCCTTCACCTTAGTGCCCTCGGTAGATTAAAGCTTTGAAGACCTTCATTTGCTGATGAGGACATGACTCAAAATGTGAAGAAATCATTACAAATATGCAGTAATAATTGGAATATGGAATGCATGTGATATGAATCTAGGAAAATTGCAAGTTGTCCAAAATGCAATGCAATGCATAAAGGTCAATATCCCAGGCAGTCGTGAGCTGAAATGGATGGGTATTGGTCATTTTGAGTCTGACAGTCATATGATTTACTCTTCCACAGGAATTTACCTTTTCTGTAAAAAAGAGCATTTCAAAAGATAGCTTAAAGTACAATCAGTGTGCACACAAAGAAGTCAGTTCGTACAAATATTATTCAAATTTTCACATCAACCAGTAAAGATAGTGATGAAGACACTGAAGAATTCTACCAACTTCTTCAGTCTGATATTGATCAAATGTGCAATCAGGATGCAGTGATGATTAGTAATGACTGGAATGCAAAAGTTGGAAACAAAGAGAAAGGTCTACTTGGGAAATATGGCTGGTGTGACAGAAAAAAGCTGGAGATCCTAGGGAATTTTGCAAGACTAGTGACTTTTTCGCTGCAAATCCCTCTTTTTTCAGCAGCATAAAAAGTGATGATACAAATGGACCTCACCCAAAGGAATCCATAGGAGCCAAGCTGATTATATCTATGGGAAGAGATGGTGATGAAGCTCAAGATCATCAGCCAAAATAAGGCCAAGGATAAGCTGTGAAATGGGCCATCAATTGCGCACATGTAAGGTCAAGTTGAAGATGGAGAAATTTTTAACAATATACAAGAGCCTCATTTTGAGTCATGTCCTCACCAGCAAATGAAGGTTTCCGAAGCTTTAATCTATCGAAGGCATGAAGGTCAACTCGACCTTGAGAAGGCAGCTCCTACCCACCGTTATGTGGAGTACCTTCCCACCTCAGGGATTCACCTTCCGGCACCACGTCATTGACCATATCACACATAACTTAGAAAGCAGCTCAAGAACAAATTTGATGGACTGAACATGAGTGAGGGAAGAAGAACAAATGAGTCATGAAATGGCAGCAAGAATATAAGGCACCAAGAAAACAAAAGGTCATTAAGAAGACAGAAAAGAAAGAAAAGACAAAAGTGGCTGTCAGAGGAAACCCCAAAATTTTCTCTCAAAAATAGAGTAGTTAAAATAAGTGGGAAAAATGAAGTAGTAAAATGAAGTAAAAATGAAGTAAAAGAACTGAACAGAAAATTTCAAAAGGCAACTTGAGAAGACAAGGTCATGTACTTAATGAAGTGTGTGCCAGGAGCTGGAGTTAGAAAACCAGTAGGGAAGAACACACTCCTATCAGCACAATCCCCTTCAAAAGTGAATCAAAAGAGAGTACAAATGATCCAACAACATCATTACTATCATATAGAAGTTTTAAGACACAGTTGCAGAAGTATATCAACAGGGAGCTGCCAGAAACTGAGGCGGGAGTTAAAAGAGGATGAGGGATGACACTGCTGACGAATCTTGGCTGAAGTGAGAGAATAATAGAAAGAAGTTTACTTGTGCTTTATCAACTCTGCAAAAGCATTGCACTGTGTGGACCAGCGTAAATTACGGATAACATTGCTGAGAACGGGAACTCCAGAGCTCTTCATTGTGCTCACGTGAAACCTGTACGTGGATAAAGAGGCATTTGTTCACACAGAACAAGGGACTGATGATGGTTTAAAATCAGGAAAGGTGTGTATCAAGGTTGTATCCTTTCACTACATTTATCCAGCCAGTATGCTGAGCCAATAATCAGAGAGGCTGTGCTCTAGGAAGAATGCATTATCAAGATTGGAGGAAGTCTTAACAACCTTCATGATGCAGATGACACAACCTTGCTTGCTGAAAGTGAAGAGGACTTTCAGCACATGCTGATGGAAATCAAGAACTGTAGCCTTCCGTCTGGATTACAACTCACTGTAAAGATCAAAATCTTCACAACTAGACCAATAGGTCACATCGGGGTAAATGGAGCAAAGGCTGAAGTCCAGGGTTTCTTCTTCTTCCTTGGATCCACACTCAACGTTTCTGGAAGAAGCAGTCAAGAGGTCAACCAGCTGATTCCATTTAGCAAATTACCAGACTTCTGTAGAGTATTGGAAAGCCAGAGTGTTACTTTGAGGACTGAGGTGCCCCTGACCCCAGCATGGTCTTTGCAATGGCCTCGTCTGCATGTGAAAGTTGGACAGTGAATTAAAAATAACAGAGAAGAATCGATGCATTTGACCTATGGGGTTGGTGAGGAGTACTGAAAATGCTGTAGCGTGCCAGAAGAACAAATACATGTATCTTAGACAAAGACAACCCAAATACTCCTTGGAAGTGAGGATGGCTAGATTCCATGTGATGTGCTGCGGTGAGACCAGTCTCTGGAAAAAGACATCATAGTTGGTAAAGAAGAGAGAGATCATCAATGACACCAATTGACATAGTGGCTGCAACAATGGGCTCACATGTAACTGCAGTGTTTAGCAGGAGCAAAGATGGATGTTATATCAGAACTAGGGAGCCCTGGTGACATAGTGGTTCTACATTGGGCTGCTAACTGCAAGGCCTGCAGTTCAAAACCACCAGGAACTCCATGGAAGAGAGACAGGACCTTTTACTCCTGTAAAGAGTTATAGGCCAGGCAACTCACCGGGCTGCTATGAATTGGCATTCACTCAATGGCAGCGAAATTAAGGTCTGGGGAATCAAGAGGATATAATGATAATAAACATATTAGCGCCTAACCATATGGCACTGGAATTTATAATGCAGCAGTAGATCCAGCTAAAGGGGAAAATGAAATAGACTAGAGAACTCAGAATCACACATACACTAGTTTATAAAACAGGAATGTAGTGGATTGTTATGCAGACAAAGTTGGTGAAATGGTTTACTATATGAAGAAGAAAAGTCCTGATGGTGTAGTGGTTACACATTAGGCTGTGATCTTCATGACCTGCAGTTTGAGACCAGCATCAGTCCGAGGGAGAAAGCCTGGCTTCCCTCTCCTGCAAACAGTTAGGGTCTCAGAAACCCACAGAGAGGGTCACTATGAGTCAGTAGTGACTTGATGACAGTGATGTGAAGGAAAAAAATACCTGCAATTGCAGGTTTTAAACCTACAAATGTATTAGAGACCCAAACTGGAAGCTAATAAAATGTCAGGCCCAGGAAAAAAAATGAAAATTAATGATTTAGTAAAAATCAATTAAAATTCATTTTATTGGGGGCTCATACAACTCTTATCACAATACATCCGTCCATCCATTGTGTCAAGCACATTTGTACATTTGTTACCGTCATCATTCTCAGGACATTGCTTTCTAGTTGAGCCCTTGGTATCAGCTCCTCATCATCCCTCCTCCCCCCTCCCAGCCCTTGATAATTTAGGAATTATTATTATTTTGTCATATCTTATACTGTCTGATGTCTCCCTTCACCCACTGTTCTGTTGTCCGTGCCCCAGAGAGGAGGTTATATGTAGATCCTTGTCATCAGTTCCCCTTTTCTACCCCACACATCCCAGTATCATCACTCTCACCACTGGTCCTGAAGGGATCCTCCGTCCTGGATTCCCTGTGTTCCCAGTACCTATCTGTACCTGTCTACATCCTCTGGTCTAGCCGGATTTGTAAGGTAGAACTGGGATCATAATAATGGGGTGGGGGAGGGGAGCATTAAAAACTAGAGGAAACTTGTACATTTCATCGTTGCTACACTGCACCCCGACTGGCTCATCTCCTCCCCGCGACCTTTCTGTAAGAGGATATCAGTAAGAATCAATTTTAATAGAGTTTAATAGACATCTAGAAGAAAACTTGAACCAAAACCTGGATACCCTTAGGGCAAACTCTAAGTAAAAATCAAAACAGAAAATAGCAACAGCTGTAAGGAAATAATACAGTTGCATATACAGATCTGGATAATTTTCCTTCCAGAAGACATTAATTCTTTGGCAACAAATTAGAGATTTTGGATGAGGTAGAAGGTTTTCAGTGAGATGAAGTCATGAAAATTAACCCATGAAGAGGCAAAACAAGCACACAAAACCAAAATAAACTCTGAATAAACGAATAAGCATAAAAATATCAAGTGCAAAAGGAAGAGAAAGAAAGGGAAAAAGGAAAATTTCTTCAGTAACATTTAAAGATCATTCACTGGTGATTTACATATGCAAATTATATTGTCTATTTAATAGACTGATAGTAAATTTCTTAGATTTAATGATCTTATTATAGATTAGTTAGAGAATGTCATTATTTACAGAAAACACAAGCAGAATTTTCCAGAGTTGAAGGTCGCAGTCCCTACTTAGCATTCAAATGGTCTAACAGCGAAAGAATGCATCGCTGTGCATGTGGACCGGAAAGAAGAAACAAGGGTGGCAGGGTGCTGCTCCAGGGAGCCGCCGAGGCCGGGGTGTTGGATAGACCTACCAGTCTATAGGCTGGAAAAGCTGTTTGAAAATGTTGTAGCGAGAAGGCTAAACATTTTTTTTTTTGAGAAGGCTAAACATTTTACAAATGAGTTCTAGTCTGTCTTCAGAAAATAAATTCTTACAGGACTCAAAATTTCTAGAAGATGGAAAAGCCCCCCGATGAATTTTGCAAACTTCAGTACCTTCACTTTTATCCAGATAGTGAGTTCATTACTGAGTTACCTGTTTATGAGAGCCAGTCCCTGGGGAGACAAGGCTGACCTATGATCCGGGCCAGTGAAGCGTTCAGTTTGGGAGAAAGAACTGGCCATTCATCAAAGAAATCTCTTGAGCAAGTGGTTAGGATGCTTCAGAGGAGAGGCAGTCCTGGACACAGAAGTGACAAGGAGGCTTTCCCCGGACAGCAGGGGGTGGATGAAGTCTGAAGGGCAAACTATGCCCAGGAAGGAGGCAAGCTGTCCAGGAAGGAGGCAAGATGCTCCCCTGTGCAGAGCTCTGATGCTAAGGAGTCAAGGGTCTGGAGAGGGTTGGACCGTGACGGTGGGAGGAATGAAGGGGGTGGGGTTAGGGAAGAAGTGTTTGAGGTAAATTCAATAGGACTTCCTGAGGGAGGTGTCTAGGATGAATTATGGACGTTCAGCCTTGATTCCTGGATGGGACGGGTGGGGGGACTTTGCCCAGATGGGGATACCTAGATGATGTCAGATGAGTGACTGCAAGTACACAGCGAGTGTTAAATAGAGGTGTGTGTGTGTGTGTGTAGGTGTGTAGGTGTGCCCATCAATCTTTTGGGTTTAGGGGAAAATGGGAGCCTAGGGGATCTGCCAGGAAACAGTTGCAGACAGAAAAAGCAAGTTGAATGTAAATTTAAGCACGCTAAATTAAATATTGGATTTGATCCAGCAGGGTATTAAATGAATAATGCACCATGACCACGGGTGATTTACTCCAGTAATGTAAAAATGGTTCAACATTAACAAGACATCCTTGTAATTAATTTTCCTGACAAATTAAAGTCAAAAACATGTGAAATCATATCAGTCAGTGTGCAAATGCATTTGGGAAAATCCAGCAGCCATTTCTCCTCTAAGTAAATCAGGAAAAGAAGACGAATTCTTCCCATGGGGTCGTGACAACAAAGTCCATAGCTATTCCAGTGGAAACCAAGGACCAGACAGACAGTCTGCTGTTGCCATGGTTTCAAGATTGTTTTGAAGGGTCTGTGGGTAGCGCTGTGAAGTGGGGGTGCAACACAAGCAACGGTAACCATGTCAGAACAGAAGATGCATCGTTCTTCTGTTTGTTCGCCTAGAAAGCCTAAGGGATTCTGAAATCATTCGGAAAATTTAAGGCGGATTGTTGTGATCAACTGAAAGAGAAATGTGAAAAAAAAAAGGGACAGTTTCTTTTATAATAGCAATTGCCCATTACAAGTGGGCATAAGAGTATTACATCCAATTAACAGGGATGAATTTACAGAACAACGCTGAACCTCTGCAGTACAATGATAAAAATGCTTTGATGAACTTAATTCAAGATTGGAATCAATAGAGATATCCCATATTTCTGAACGCAAGACTTAATTTCATAAAAATGATGGTTTTCAAATTAATCTATCCATCGACTGCCAGGCAACAAATACTTTTACAGTGTTATTTTACTTGTTTTCTTGTTATTGGTTTGGGAGGTGAAAATGAAAACCATTTATTTAAAAATTTTATGTGGCAGGATTTATTATAAAAATGTAGTTTTGAAAAGGACATAAGTGTGTGTGTCCTTTCATGCATCTGTAGGAAAGGTTAATGTCAATGTTGTTGTCGGTGCCATTGAGTTGGTTCTGAGCCATAGTGACCCTGTGTACAACAGAATGAAACACTGCCCTGTCCTGCGCACTCTCGTTCCCACATCCAAGCCCACTGTTGCAGTCATGGTGCCAACCCATTTTCGAAAGAGCCGCCCCATCCGCTTTACGAAGCACACTGTCCTTCTCCAGGGATGGGTCTCTCCTGACAACTAGGCCCAAGTCTGTACGATGACGTCTTGCCAACGTTGTCTCTAAAGGGCAGTCTGACCGTGTGTCTTCCCTGACAGATCAGTGTCTTCTTTTAGCCGTCTGTGGTACTTACCATTTGCTTCTCCAGCACCACAGTTCAGCTCCACCAGTCTTCCTTATTCAACGTCCAACTTTCACAGGCATAGGTGGTGACTGAAAATACCCCAGCTCGGGTCAGGCGCACCTTAGTCCTGAAAGAAAGAGCCTTGCTTTAAAGAGGTCTTGTGCGACAGGTTTACCCAACGCACCATGCCCTTTGATCTCTTGAGTACTTCTTCCACGGGCATTGATTGTGGATCCATGCAAGGCAAAATTCTTGAAAACATCAACATTTTCCCCACTACCATGTTCTCTATTGGTGCAGTTGTAAGAATGCTGGTCTCCTGTACATTGCGTGGCAATCCATATGAAGGCTGCAAACCTTGATCTTCATCAGGAAGTGCCTCAAGTCCTCCTCACGCTCAGCAAGCACATTTGTGTTATCTGCGTGGTTCAGGTGGTGAATAGGCCTGCCTCCATTCCCCATGCCCCGTTCTTTTTCATATAATGTGCTTCTCTGATGATCTGTTCAGAATACAGATGGAATAAGTATGGCGAGACGACACACCTTTCCTGGTCTTTTTGTTTGTTTGTTTGTTTTTGTTTTTGGGGCATCACTGCTCTCCGGTGGTGGGAGGAGGAGGCCCAGCCCCACTGCTGAAATTGAACCTCCGTCCCAGTGGGCCGCAGTCCTGCGCACAACCACTACGCCACCGGGGCTCAGCCCTCCTTTCCTGGTCTTAAACCGTGCAGCCTTCCATCGCTTTGTTTGCACAACTGCCTCTTGTTCCATGTGTGAGTTTCATATGAGCACACTGAAGTGTTCTGGAATTCCCATTCTGCTCAAGGCCGTCCACCGTGTGTTACGCTCCACACGGTCAACTGCCTTGGCATAGTCATTAAAACACAAGTAAGCATCTTTCGGGTCGTCTCTGCTGTGAGCCAAGATCCGTCTGACATCAGCGTTGCCATCTCTTGTTCTACATCCTCTTCTGTATCTGGCCGGGACCTCTGGCAGCTCCCTGGCCACGCACTGCTGCAATCATTACGTACCGGCACGTAATTCATCACACAGCCATGGCGGCATAGTGGTTCATTGGGGAAATCTGTCCTTGGAGAAGGACAGAGCTTTCGACTTCTGTAAAGAGCTACTCGCAGGGGCAGGTCCTCTCTGTCCAAGTGGGTTGCTATCACTCGGCATGGACTGAATGGCAGTGAGGTAACGGTTTAAGGTAGTGGAGAAAGGAGAGATAGGGAGTAAATGGTGCAGATATAATTGGCTCTCTGTAAACAGTTAGGCTTACTGTTTTATCTTTAAAACTACATTCCAGATGGAACAGGGAGATACACATCAAAACAAAAATCCTAGGCAGCATACCTGTTGCTATCCATTTGATTCCAACTCATGGGGACCCTCTCTATGCACAAAGAATAGGAAGGGCCCCAGGAGTTTTTCTGACTAATCTTACAGGACCAGATTACCAGGCCTTTCTTCCGTGGTGCCTGAGTGGGTTGGAATTGCCATCCTTATGCTGAGTGCAAACTGCTTGACGCACAGGGGTCTCAACACACGATATGTTACTAGAGGAATGGAAAATTCATACTCAGACCTAAAATGCTAAGGGAACCTGTTGCTTGCTGATTATATAAAAATACAAATTATCCAACCAAAAAATCAAGGTAAATAAAAAAAATATATAGATATACATACATATATAAACAACTATAGGGAGACAATATCTGTAGCAGTATTTTTATTTTTACTTATTTTTTTGTGGGCATCACTGCCCTCTGGTGGGAGTAGGAGGCCCAGTCTTGTTCCTGGAGAGCTGCTGCTGGATTTGAACCACCAACCCAGTGGGCCACAGTCCTGCACTCAACCACTGCGCCACCGGGCCTCAGCCCCTAGCAGTCTTTTAATCAGGAGTTCATAGCCATACTACCTAAAGAGTCGCTTACATGATCAGAAAAATCAATTTTCTATTGCTGATGCCTGGGAGACTTTGCCTGTGGTGGTGCTCCTGCCTCTGGAGGAAGGAGCAGGGACTCACCATTCTTCATCCAGTGCCTGGCAGAGACTGGGTGTTCTAGGACACACGTTGAAGATGCTGTTTTATGCATGTATGCTGTTTTTTTTCATTTAATCTACTGACTCTCCATGCCATACAGACCTGATGATGCCCATTTTATAGACATAGAAACAAACATGGAGGAAATTTAAACGACTTGTCCGGGGCCAATCAGACAACAGTCTAGAAGAGACTTTTGGGCTTCTTCTGCCTTCTGGCATTGACTTTTGTGCTTGCATATATGAACAAGAGCTCTACTAGCTTATGCTTATTAGTCGTGGAGCATGTCAGTAGTATTTCTGGGTCCATTGAAAGTTTCCTAGCCAGGTTCAAGAGAGCATCATTTGATTCTTCACATCAAGTTGGTTAGAAATGATACAATTGCTTTTCTAGCAACCTGCGGGAATCAATGGGAGACTTGGTTGCCAGAGGTCCAGGCAATCGTGTTGGGGAGGTTGGCAAGAATCACAATAAGGCTGTTTGAGTTTGTGGTTTTGTGACCCTGGGGTGACCTGTGGACCCCCTGGCCATCCGTCAAGAATAGTCACCTGTCCTCTCTGACCTTCTCCTCCCTTCCCAAGGTGTGGTCCAAGAGGCCCTGTGACCCACAGAAGGGGAAAGTTTTTATTCTGTGATAGAGAGAGAAGAAAGTTTAGTTTATTCTATTTGAACAGCTCCTCTTCCAAGGGCCCCCTTCTCTCATGGTTGAGGGGAGTATGTCTTTTCTTTCATCCCCTTATGGTTTTCATGAACTGCATAGGAGAGAGTATTTCACAGTTACTTGAGGTCCAGGATGGGTGGGATGGTGAGTAGAGAGGCTGGAAGCTTGGTTTTAACAGTCTTGAGTGTCTTGGACAGTACTCAGTCTCTCTGAGATTCAGTTTCCTCATCTGTGGGATGGGCTGGTGAGGATTCTCAGAGGCTGTGTGAGGGGAGACACATTGATGGGCTCAGTCAAGGGAAGTTTTGTGCAATTAGAGCCTTTAATGATATAGCTGGTGACCTGAAAACTATGATGAAATCTATGACTTAGTATGTCTGGAAGATGGGAGAGAGACAGACAGACAGAGAGAGAAAAGAGAAAGGAAAATTACTCTCTCCAATCTTATGGGTTGCTTTCATGAAAGCCCCTTCAACTTTGATTTTACTTTCTCTTGCTCTGAGCCAATGGGGGCAAGAACTGTGCTCTTCACAAACATGTCCGACACACAGGCCCTAGGATACTCAGAGTGGAGAGATTTCCCCAGGGAGAGCCTGGTGTCCATACATGGAACATTGCCATTCCTTTATAAAGTTATTATTCTTTTAAAAATGCACATAGCACAACACGGGTCGCTTCAATGTTTTACACATTTCAATTCTGCGACATTCATTACTACCCTAATCACATGGGGAACCACATTTTCTCTCATTCGATAAGAAGCTCACTGCTTCCTAAACACTGACCCTCGCTCCAGAAACAGCTAATGATCTTTGGTCTCTATACACTAGTTTTATCCTGGACTGTTCATATAAATGTGATTCTACAGTAGCTGTCCATTCCTCGTGGAGTTATTTCACTCAGCACCATGTCTTCAGGGTTCATGCATGTTGCAGCATGTATAATAAGGACTTCATTTCTCTCTATGGATGAGTGGTATTCCTTTTTTTAAATTTTGTTTTGTTTTGTTTGGGGGCATCGCTGCCCTCTGGTGGTGGGAGTAGGAGGCCCAGCCTCTGCTCCTGTGGAGCTGGAATTGAACCTCCATCCCAGTGGGCCACAGTCCCGCGAACAACCACTACACCACCGGGGATCAGCCCTGAGTGGTATTCTTTTGTGTGTAGGTAGCTGTATTAGTCCGGGTAGACTAGAGAAACAAATCCATAGACACTCATATGTGTATAAGGGAGAGGTTTATATACAAGAGGAATGGAACATTGAGAAAACATCCCAGCCCAGTTCAGTCCAAGCTCATAAATCTGATATTAGCCCATATGTCCGATACCAATCCATAAGCACTCTTCAGACTCACAAAGCACATGCAATGACGCCAGGACAATCACAGGCCATTGGATGTAGAGTCTTGTGTATCCAGTGGTGGTAGAAGCATCTCAGTGCTGGCAGGGGCCTCTCTGTGGCTTCTTAAGTATATTAGCCCTGGTAGGTGTCTCCACTGGACTTTTCTGGTTTCCAAGGTCTGGTTCCATCAGGATAAGTCCATGTGGCTTCTCCTCTATGTCTCACAGGGTGTCATCCTTGTATCTTGTTAGTAGAACGTCTCCAAGAGACTGAACTGTGAGTCTCTCACCTCCAAGGGAAAAATACCACCGGATTTCCCATAATTCTCAGAGGAGAAGGCCATGTCCCCAAAGAGGTCTCATTGGCTATCTCCAGATTGATAGGAGAGACTCCACCCCTACACTCTTAATCCTGAAATTGACACCAGATGTCATGACTGCCACAGTAGCCCCTTCAGTTCATCCATTCCTCTGCTGGTAGACGTTTAGGTTGTGAATAGAGTCCTGGTGAACAATGGTGCATAGGTACCTGTTTATGACATGGATTTCCAGCCTCTTGGGTAGATATCTGGCCATGGAATTGTTGGGTGATAAAATAATTGCAGGAGCTACGGTGGTGTAGTGGGCTCCTAGTGAGGCTGTTAACTACAGGATCAGCAATCCAAACCTACCAGTTGCCCTTCAGGAGAAAGATGAGGCATTCTACTCCTGTAAAGATTTACAGCCTTGGGGACTCAAAGGAGGCAGGGCTATGGGGTCCTACAGAGTCGCTGTGTATTGGAGCGGACTCAATAGCAGTGACACTCTGCTAGTTTTATGGATGATAGTTGGGACACCACCGCCTTGGTTTTCACAGTAGCTGTGCTGTTCGGAATGTCATCCGTGATGGCTAAGGATTCACATATCTCCACACCGTGGTCACCATTTGCTTTCTGTTAGTGTTGTATTTAATCTTCCTATCCGAGTGAAGTGATGCAGTCGAGTGAGAAAATATGGCCATGCCAACGATATTCTTCGTAATATCCACCAGATGACAAGGTAGGACTATGCAAATGACAAGGATAAATCCAGGTGCCCTCTCCTCTGAGAATTACGGGACATCTGGAGGGACCGATGAGAGCTTGTTAATAATGTCAGTAAGGTGCATGGCACCCTTGTAGGGGTGGGACTGTGCAAATAAAACGTAATGGACTCTTGTGAGGGGAGTAGATAATTTTGCCATCCCGCAAGGCTTAAAATGAGCCATTCTAGAGGGAAAAAATGGGACCTCATGACTATCAAGAAAGAAGACCTGGGAGAGGAGTACATCCTTTGGAGCTGGGACCCATGGGCCGGGAAGTTCCTAGACCCAGGGGACAGAGAGGTGTAACCTCAGAGATGGCGAGGGACAAGGAGACATAGCAGCAGCAGGGAAACCGTGGCCGCAGAGAAGCGGCAGCAGCAGAGACAGGACATGGTGCATGGGCTTTGTGGCCCATGGGGCACGAAAGCTTTGCCTCCAGGCACTGACTGGAGAGTAAAGAGTTTTGTAATGTGTACTGGAGAAGACTTAAGGACTGAGATCCGAGAGACCGAGGGCAGAGAGGCGTGTCCGTGGGCCTCGTTGAGAAGCTGTTCTGCTAGAACAGTGTTCGAAGACTTTCTGATCCTGAATTATAGCTTGTGTCTTTCCTCGTAAACCTCATCATCATGACTATCGTCTAGGAGTTCAGTGTGGCCAGTGACTGATAGAAGCCAGTGGAGAAGCAGGGAGTGTGGTGGGAGGAACTGCTGGTGTCAGTATCGGTCAGCAGATTGGTGAGAGGAGGTGTGACTGGCTGCCAACCCAGAGAATCGGCCTCTGGTGTTGGTGATGATGATGATGATTATGATTATCCTTCCCGCTCGGGGAGTTAGAGGTCAGACGCCTCTGCCCAGCTGCTTTTACAAGTGGCATCTCCCTGTGGCCTTGATTTCCATTGCCCTAATGGCCAGTGATCCCAATAAGTACTCTTCCATGGGCGTGTTGGCCGTTTGCAGATCTTCCTTAATGGAATGGCTGAAACCCTTTGCTCTTCTTTTTTCCTTCCACTTGTGCTATCTGTCTTATTGTTAAGTTGTGGGAATTTTTTTAAAAAATTATTTTATTGGGGGGGGGGCTCACACAACTCATCCCAATCCATTCATCCATCCACCCATTGTATGCCAAGCACAGTCATACATTTGTTGCCATCCATCATCATTCTCAAAACATTTTCTTTCTACTTAAGCCCTGGGTATCAACTCCTCCTTTCCCCCCCCCCTCCCCGCTCCCCTTCCCTCATGAACCCTTGATAACATAAATTATTACTATTTTGTCATATCGTCGTACCCTGTCCAATGTCTCCCTGCGCCCACTTCCCTGTTGTCAGTCGCCCACCGAGGAGATCCTTATACTCGGTCCCCCCTCTCCACTAAGTTGTGGGGGTTCTTTGCACATTCTGGATATTGACTCTTTTACAGGAACCAGGAGATGTCAAGAAGTTCAGGGGATGGAGACATAAGCTCCTCCCTCCGTGGTTCCTCCAAGAGTTCTCCCAGTCTGGAGGTGGGAGAATCAAGCTCCACTTGGTTCAAGTCCTTTGTTGGACGAGAGTTTTATATGTTGCTGGAACCTAACACATTCCGCCCTTTTACTGTGCGCGTCCAGGGTCGCATCTGAGAATCCCTCGGTAAAAACGCAGTCCCAGATCCCTGCCCTAATGCCACAGCCTCGCTCCACTTGGAGCTCATCTGTGTGTGCGGTACCAGGCAGGGGAGCGGGTCCTACTGAACAGAGGGAGTTACCAGGGTCTGAAGGTTCCCTGAGGACGTTCTTCTTCACCCTCCTCATGAGGCCGGTGGCCACCTGCCCCCTCCCCAGCCCGGGAATGAACTTCAGATTCCTCTCCATCCAATCTTGTTGAGAGAGAAAGGACACAGGGATTTTTTGTTCCTTTATCCGCCAGAATGGTCACCTTTAAAAGCTGTGCCGCCTCCGATGGCATGTGGGACCCGACCTTCTGAGACCCGTAGAACCCAGTCCCGTGACCTGCAGGGGTTTCTCCAACGGAAGCCGGGGCGGAGGGAGCGCGCAGGCACGGGCACGGACCGGGAGCGCCCCTTCGCTCCTGACACCTTCCCCTGAGCCGCGCGCGCTCCTATCACTCTCCTCCCTCTCATTAGCTGTTTCCTCCAAGGATCGACTTCCCTACCGAGGGAAATTCCTGAAACCCAACAGTTGACAAACCCACACACACTCGGGAGGGCTGGGCACAGACGAAAAGCCCTGGGTGTTGGCCCGGCCCCTCGCGGTGACGGCCCCGCCGCCGTGCGCCCCCGCCGTGCGCCCCAGGAGAGCGCAGGGACGTCCCTGCCGCCCAGCCCCGGTCCTCCGGGCGGCTCTCCTCCGGGCGCCCAAGTCCCCGCAGGCAGCTGCCCGCGGAGGCTGCGACTGAACAGAGCGCGCCCGAGGAGAACAGGTTCTTTTAAGTTTCTCCCGCTTCCCGCCAGCGCCAAGCTGGACGATCTATTTCTGTCTTTCCTTTGGGAAAAATGCACGTTGCCAATGACTAATCCCAGCCCGTGCAGAGATTGCTATCAGCTGTCACCTGCAGGGCGGCGGGCGCGGCGGTGGAGGCAGAGCAGGGTAACGACGAGATAAAGCGGTGGGTCGCTGCCTCGCACCTACCAGCACCACCTACTTCCCCCAGCGCCGAGCCACCAGGAGGCTCCCCGACAGCCAGGGCCGTCTCTCTGCTCGCCCCAGAGATGTGGCCTGCGAAGTGACCGTCTGGGGCCCCACGGCCGTCCCGAGGAGGGCCGGAGTCAGGTATCTGCGGAGCAGCCGCCTCCCTGTGGGACAGAGCCCCTGAATGGAGCTCAGGACCCCGGCCTCTCATGTCTGCGCTGCTGACACGGTGGTTTGCGCTCCTGTGCCTGGTGACCCCAGGCCACAGTGCCCAGCGATGGGAACCCTGCACAGGTAAGGCGGGAATGGATGGGGGCAGGGGCACTGGGGACAGTCAAACACAGGAAATCGTTTGTGACACTGGTTCAAGGACATAGGATGCTTACGGACTCCTTTCAAACGTCAGTAGGCAACCCCCTTGGGAGACAGGGAGAGGTGGGAGACAGCGAGAGGTGGGAGACAACTGTGGTCAAGGGATAGGCAAGGATGGAGGTCGATAGAGAGGTGGACCTGGGGAGGGGTGGGGAAGAGCTCAGGGTGAGGGGCAGGTGGGAGTGAGAGGTAGAGGTAAGAGGCAGGTAGAGAGGTAGGGGCCAGGCAGGGGTTGGAGACAGGTAGTGATAGATAGACAGCTGGGGGTGCGGGGCAAGCAGAGTTGCGAGATAGCTCTGGTGAGAGGTAGAGAAGTGAGACGCATGGGAGAGACAGGTTTAGGTGGGAGGTGGAGAGAGATGGGGAGCAGGTAGGGGTGGGTGACAGAGAGCGCTAGGATGGCAGTATGGCCCAGATTAAAGAGAGCAGCAGAGGGTATCACAATAGAAAAAAAAAAAGTTCTTTAAAATGCTCCCAGGGTGGGGACTAATTTCAAAGAGTTAACCCGCCATGATCTGCGGTCTTTCACATGTACTTACCTGCTTGGCCTTCCTGGGGGAACAGCTTACACCTGCTTTAGGAATGAAGTCTCTGCAGCCCCTTCCTTTCCCTGTAAATCGGATGGGAATGGGCTACTTCCTGGCCTGGACAGAGAGCCCTTGGTGATCCCTAAGGTCACTGGTGGCTCCTAACCTGCAATTAGTGGGGCAAGGGACTCCACTAGGCCTGGGAGTCCTGGCTAAGGCATGCCTGTCTAAGGGATGGCACATGCCTTGGGTGCTTGTCACCATGGAAGTTTCCATTGCCTGCCGTGAGAGGTCGCTTGGTCAGTCAGAATGAACCGTTTTGTATTCGAGAGCCTCCTAAGGTCAAGAACTCTTTGAGTCGAAGCAGACTTGATGGCAGTGGGTGGGTCTTTATGGGTCAAGAAAGGCGCTCCAGTACCACAGGGGTTGAAATGCCGAACCCATCAGCTGCTCCAAGAGAGAAAAATGTGGCAGTCTGCTTCCAGAAAGATTTCAGCCTCCGAAACCCTCCGGGAGCAGGTCTCCTCTGTCCTGGGGTGGGGGTGGGCGGCAGTATGAGTCAGAATGGACGAGCTGGCAGTGTGTTTGACTTGGCTTATGGGCCCAGGCCGACGATGGTGAGATCCTGCCCTGCTGAGGGAAGCAAGAAGAAAGTGACTGAGCACACCCCAGACCAACTTCCTTCTGTGAAAGCAAGGAAGGGGCCCTGGAGAAGTTCATGAAGGGCTAGAGTACATTCTGTAGGAGATGAGGGAGCCGGACTCGTGTTTTTGAGCTGAGGCTATGTCAACGTGACCGGAAGGGTGGGCGACGAGGACAGGGCCCCATCTTTGGCAGCTGCCCCGCTGGAATTTCTGGAGTGAGGAGAATTTGGGAGATGAGATCTGAGTTCCATCTTTTAACAAAAAGACTGTGCCCGTGTTTCAATGCCAAGATGGTATCTAGCAAACCAAGGAGGATAAAACATGCCCGCACGAGGTAGACAAGACAATGAGGCCTGTGGTTATGTTGGTCTTGGGCTTCTCTGTAGAGCTGGGCCTTGGTGTTCTTCGGTGGCAGTGAGAAAATTAGTTGATATGTGACTCTTGTTTGATGTGGAAATGACTCACTGCATGGTTCTCTGTAGCAAGGGGATGGTTCTCCAGAACCCTCTGCGCTGGGACGACTTGGTTTCCTAGTAATATGACTAAGAGTGAACCAGGGGGATCTGATTTGGGATCACCTACCTTCATGGCCCCCATCCCAGGGCACAGACTGGGGGCGTGAGGGACCTGAGAGATGCTGGACTTGACCCTGCGTGTGGATCTCTTGGAGAGGTGAAAAGCCTGAGTTAATCTGGATAAGGTCGGTAAGCGAGACTGCTGCACCTGCCTGGAGTGGCTTTCTGGGAATGGACTGCTTCCGCAAACCAGATGAGAGTAACCTCATCTTGTCAAGCAGAGACTATGTGGCCTCAAGGAAAGGAAAACGGGGTTTGGGGGTAGGGGGACACCCGCTTTCCTTCCTTCCCCTGCCTGAAGACACACTCACAGGGTCCAGGCCTGGCCTCAGGGGCAGCCGGGCTGTGCCGAGGCGAGCAGCAGTCAAAGAAGCACACAGCGCTCCTCCCTGGCAGGGGATGAGTCACAGACATGTACTCTCATGTTCGCCTCAGCTTTGGGAACAGAATAAACCCGCATAATAATAATAAAGGTTATTTATAAAGCCCGCCCCCTCTCCCCTGAAGGTACTTTGCAAATAGTTAAAAGATGACCCAGTTATAAATACCATGAACCAGGAGGAAAGATAAAAGTCAAGTAAATAATATTGAACTCGATTTGGAATGCGTCCAAGGAACTTGCATAACGGCCAGTAAGGATTTTAGGTCGTTAGAAAAAAAGTCACTTTGATTCCATTCAAATGTGAAAAGCATGTGGCTTTACATTGCAGGATTATGTGTGTGTGTGCCTGCACACGTGAGCACGTGTGTGTGTGTGTGTGTGTGTGTGTGTTTTGGGGTGGTGGTGGTGGTGGTGGTGTTGAATTTCACTTGACGCAGGGCCCTGTTCCTTGAGTTTCACTGATGAACATGTGTGAAGCCGCTGGAGGCCTGGAGTTGGCCCTGATGATCCCAAGGTTTGAAGGCCCTGCCTGCCAGGCTGTCTCCCGCTTGGAGCCTGGGACTACAGGTGATGACCTGGCACGACGCGGTGGCATGTTGTTCATAGGCGCTTGTGTCCGTGATGGAGCCCCCTGCAAGGTGCAGCGCAGTGCCGGGGAGGAGGCCCAGCTGCCCCTGCTGTTGGGGGCTGCTGCTGAATCAACTCTGACTCACGGTGAAGCCAGAGCTGGACGACAAGATGTTGCCCGCTCCTGCTCCTACCTTCTTTACAACCCAGTCCTGTGTGGTGGCCGCTGTGCCTTCCTACTGACGGGGCTGTTCTTCCAGCACTGTAGCAGTGGTGACCTGTAGGGTTGTCAGGGGTTGATTTTTAGAAGTAGATTGCCAGATATTTCTTCCCAGTCCCTAGGGAGCCTAGTCACCATCGGTGACCCTGCTGACCTTGGAAACATCACTGGCAGAACTTTCAGAATCACAGCATAACAAATGGGCCCATTGGCCTTGGGCACCACGTGATAGGTTCTCATGTCTCTGTTTTCCCTGGATGGACCCCACCTCTTAATATTTGGATTGGAATTAAGGTCTCGGTCGGGCCCTGGGGGACCTGTGGATTGGGACTCTCATAGGTCCTCAGTCCAGGGGAGAAAGGAGGAAGGAGAAGAAACCATAACTTGCTGCCCTCCTCTGAGAGTCTCCAGTGATGGTGGATGAGTCTGGAGGGGGCCAGGAGGTGAGAAGAGATGAGGTATGGTTGGCATGGCCAAGGCTGGGGAGGAGGAGGAGGGACATTGTGTCTGGGTGCCCCATGAGCATTCTTGGTCTAGGTGGGTATGTAGGAGCGGGGAGGCAAGGAGGGAGGTTTGGGCCAGCAGGAGGAGGCCTTTTCCGAAAGCAACAGCTATTTCCTGCACGGATGACACAGGCACGAGGCCTGGAGAGGGGACTTACATGCAGGGGCCCTGGGACATGATAGTTACCACATTGCGACTCCCCCACACCTCTTACACTTGAGTGCTGCTGCAGGGCACATGGGGAAATTGAGGGAAAGTGTTCGACCACTGGCTGGTAGTAGACCACTGAGGGTATAAGACCCAGAGACAGCCCTTGTCCAGGTATGTCTGGAGGTGGCGAAGTCTCAGGGTGACCCCCACAGCCCAGATAGATAGTCTGGGATAGGAGGCAAGGTGGGGGCCGCTCAACCCGGATGCTTACATCTGGGCTGCCTGGTTGTAGAGTCTCAGGGCCAATCTGGACATATATCCTTGAGCCTCCTTGACTGGGTCTCCTGGTGGCAGGCCTGCCTATCTGCCATGACAGCCTTCAGCCATGTGGGGATGAAAAGGCTGTGGTCTGATGTCTGAGATCCTTTAAGCTTCTATAAGCAGGAGGGAAGTGGCTGGTGTCCTATGGGGGTCCATGGTGGATCATGTTCTCCTTCTGGTTTCCATTAAGAGAGTAGAGAATAGGGAGGGTGGGAGCGATATGGGGCTGGTGGAAGAGCCCGGCAACCCACCCAAGTCCCTCAGCTCTGACGGGATCTCCGTATTCCCTGGGCTGGGGCTCTAGGGGGCTCTGAGGGGCTGGACAAGGGGTAGGGGTGGGCCCCTGGGGACAGGAGGCACACCTCCCACGTGTCCATCAGAGGACTGCCAGGCTGCCAGGCTGACTCTGTCCCTTCTTCCACTGCATCTTCATCATTTGGGAGAGCTGCTGCCTTGGTCTGGGGGCTGCCTGTGAGTGTCACCTGTTAACCAGAGGGAGTTGGGGGTGGGGCAGTCCCCTGGCACTCGGGGCCTCTGTCATGCCTCCATGCTTCAAACCAGGCCCATCACTCCTGCCTACATTCCTGTCTTGGCTGGGCATCATGCCCAGATGTGCTCCCTACTCCAGTTGTCTCTGCCAAGGGCTAGCTCTGGCCAACACTCTCCAGGGTAAAGGGCTGGAGAGGAAGTCCTGGCAAGGGTGGAGGGTCGGAAGGTTTGGCCAGTGTATGGATGAGATGTGGTCAGCCCTGGACCAGCCCTCTCTCTGGGCATGTAGGCCCTCTCTGCCTCTATGCCAGCAACCAGAGTCAGTGCTGAGGAAGTGACAGGACAAAACAGTACCCTTTGCCTGTCCCATGAGGAACATCTTTTGCAAATATTTTTGGGATGGAATGGGGGTGCTCCTGTGGACTGATCCCAAGAATTCTCCCCTTGACCATTGTCCTTTGGGCCTCACCAAAACGGTCTTCGTGGAAATGTGGAATCTATTCCCTCTGTGAGGAACTAGAGAGGCTCCTGGAAAGTGCCTCGTTGGAAGCGTGTTTCTTCTTAGAGATTCAAGATACACACAATTAAACCCCAGCAACCGGTTTGGCACGATGAGCTCAAGTACCACAAACACAGGTGGTGGAAGGTGCTTCTTGAGGCCTGGAGATTTCCCCCCAGTCTGGGCCTTGAGCACCCAGAAGTGGGAAGATGGGGGTGGCCTCAAGGCCTTTAGGCCATACTCAAATAGGGTTTAATTTAGTGCCCCCTTTTTTTGTTCCCCCACATGCTCTGTTTCCCCTGGCTTCTCACCTCCTTATCTCTCTTCAGCCTTCCCATCTCTTCCCAGCCCCCTCATCTTTCCAATCCTTCGCCCCCTCTTTCTCCCCTCCTCTCCTGCCCTCTCTTCACCGGCACACCTTTCCCATCTTCTGGTGAATCCTGCCCCCTCTTCACCAGCACACCTCTCCCATCTTCTGGTGAATCCTGAGCTCTGGCTGAGAGGAGACCTCCGCATCGGTGGGTGTCGATGGCCCTGTCTACTGGGCTGAGCCATGGAGCACGGAGGACTGTGCTCCTCTTTGCTTACCCCTGTGGCCCTGGCTCTGCCCAGACCTTTCTAGGCCTTTGTACCTACTAGAAGGAACGCCCCAGGCCGCAGGCTCTTGGGGTGGGTGGCAAGTGCTTCCTTGAGGGTCAGAGCTTATTCTCTCCCTGTCCTCCAACCTTAGGTGGAAACTTCATTTGGGATCTCTGTAAAGGTAGGCCCAGGAGCAGAGAGGAGGGGGATCCTCTGAGGGCCACTGGCAAATACAATCTACAGAGCTCACTGGAGAAAACCAGAAAACCGAACTCACAGCCTCAAGTTCACTGACTCCCTGGTCAGCCTATGACACCAGGTAGCACTGCCCCATGGCTCCAAGATGAACTCTTTACAGGCATCAAAGCCTCATCTCTTTGGAGAAGCTTGGAGTTAGGTTAGGAAGAGAGACAGAGAGAGAGAGAGAGAGAGAGAGAGAGAGAGAGAGAGAGAGAGAGAAGCTCTTCACATGCCAATGGAAACCTTGCAGTTGATTTGCATCCTGGGGGCATCTGGACCCTAGACTCCAGCCCCCAAAGAGGAGGGCCCGTTCCCCAGTGGTGGCACCTCTGCCAGTGCCACCAAAACCCTAACCCCAAGAGCCGGTGGCCCTGTGCACCCCACTGCATATAACTTTGGCTTTCTAATTCACAAAATGGGGTGGGGGTAGGGGCTAGGTGACAGAGACAAGCGATAACAATTTAGAAGGGCACCTGGGGGAGCCTGTCCCAAGTCAACAAGGCTTGTGCAGGGCGATTCATACTGCTGGGGGAGCCTTCTGTGTCAGGGTGGAAGTGCGGGGGTCGGGGCGGCACCTGCGTAAGGGCGGGGCGGGGTGTGTGACCCGGGTCACCTGTGCTATCTATAGTACGTCCTTCTTTGTCCTTCTTTTGGTTCACGTTTCTTTTTTGGAGTGTCTGCGGCAGACCTTGGTGGCGATTCTGCAAGGTTCGCGGCAGTCGGCTCAGCAGCCCCACCTGGCGCACGGCCTGGGTGGGCGCAGTGCTCCCCCCTCCCCGCCCCCCGCACTGGGCCAGGGGTCCCCGCCAGGGTGGAATTAGAGACCCGGCTGAGGCTGCGCTAAAGCGGCTCCGTCAGCCAGCCGCTTTGTCCTCGCGTGTCCAGGCGTCCGTGCATACATTCAGGGGCCTGCGCGCGAAGCCCCGAACCCCCTCGCTTTCCTGGCTCCCAATGGCAGGCTGAGGTGGCGCGTCCTGCCTGGGATCGGCGACAGTTTCCGGCTTCCCCGCCCTCGCCCAGGCAACAGACCTTGAGGGTGTTGGGGTGCTGCGTGCCACGCCACCTGCGCGGGGAGGGCGGTAAGGAAAGCACCCGGCGATTGCTCTCTCCACTCGAGTGATTCCCTTGGGAATTTGGTTCGCTACCCCTTGCGCTGTGTGTCAACCTTTTTCTGAGGAAGGGCCTGCAAGCTTCAGTAGGAAGTGCAGATGTTGGGGGGTGGGGGGTGCGGGAGGAGGAAGTTGCCTCCATAGTTATCTATGGGGCAGTAGGGAGGGGGCTACAGGCACAGAGGCAGAACATTGGCCCTGGTAGGGGGGTGGTGGTGTGTGTAAAAAGGCCTTGATTTTCCCCCTCCCCACCTCAAGGTGGGATTGCAGGGAGGGAGCAGCATGGAGGTAGGGGGAGGCTGTCCTCAGGGAGGCGAAGGGAGGGGTCAGGTACCCTTCTGTCATGAGAGGGGTGCCAATGATCTGACCTATGTCAGTAACACTGCTCTGCAGGCTTTCCCAGGGCTGACCTTTTGCAAATATCTTGCCAGGCCTTTCTTAGTAGCCTCCGAGTGGACTCAAACTTCCAACTCTTAGGCTAGCAGCCAGTCTTTAACCTCAAGGTCAGCAGTGTGAAACCACCAGCTGCTACGCAGCAGCAGAGAGAGAGACCAGGCTTCCTACTCCCATAAAATGTTACAGCCTCTGCAACCCACAGGGAGTCTGAAGTGACTGGATTCCAGGAGGTCGGTGGTAGCAGCCCTGGTGGAGCTGTGGGGGTAAGGACTAGACTGCTAACCCAGAGGAGAGGTGTTCAAACCCACTGGCCGCTCCTAGAAAAAAAGACGGGGCTGTCGACTTCAGGAAAGATGTCCAAAGCCCTGGACATCCTTAGTTGGGTCACTGTGGACTGACTTTTTGAATTCAGTGGCTGGTATCGGGAAGGAGGCATGGGGGTCACTCTGATGACCCTGTTGGTCAGACGAGGTGACACCGCAGATGCCGTCTAGAATGTATTTTGTGTATTGTTTCATCAGAAAGGTGTTTTTCATAAAAATATCTCGGTGGTTAGTTTACCTAGAAAACATGTTTCATGTAGCCATCTATTTACAAGACCCAAACTGTATGCTAACTGACTCTTTGACAAGCTCTCTCTCCGTCCGAGTCGTCTTTTTCGCCGGGTTACAAGGACGCTGTCAATGGTGCACAGAGGCACTGCCGGCCAGAACCATGTGCTGTGACACAGACTTAGTGTTTTCATGACCGTGTTCTCTGGCGTTTTAGCACCATGCTGTTTTTATAGGCTTATATCCATAACTTTTGGGTGGGAGGAATGAAGTGCTAATTAAAGGAAAAGAAGAACAACTTAAAAGAAAGGCCTCTGTGGGAGGAAGAGCATCGGACTGGACTCCAGAGTGGCACACAGTGCTCAGAGGGTGATGTATGTCCCTGCCGGGAGCTAATGGGATACAGCGGGGACTGGGCAAAGGACAACACCCCTGTCACGCTGTCTCCTTACTGAAGCAGACTGTGGAAAGAGGGCATTTCAGGGGCCACATGGTGGGGAAGCAACACAGTCTGAACCTCTCCTATTCTCCCCCCAGCCCCCCCCCCTTGCAGTGAAGCAAGTCAAGAAGGGGGCATACATGGATAAACAATCAGGAGGAGAAAGCGATGGAACTGACGGTTCTGGGGGGCATGGAAGAGGAAGTGGTGTCAACAAACCCAGGGACAACAAAGGATCCAAAATCGGTAAAGGTCTGGGAGGGCTTAGTCAAGGGCAGTGTAACTGAGAGGGATTACTGCAACACAAATGATGACTGAGCATGATAGTGGGGCCAGAGAAAAGTAAAAGGAAATAGAGGAAAAAGCTAGGAGGTACAGGGCATATAGAGAGGTCTAAATACAGGCATGTACACATGTAAATATATTCATTTCTGATGAGGAGGAAATTCATCTTTGTGCATATATTTATAGGTTCAGTACTAAGGTAGCAGATGAACCTTGGGCCTCCACTCAAGTACTCCCTCAATGCAAGAACACTGTGTTCTATTAATCTGGCATTCCGTGATACTCACCTTCCTGACATGATCACTGAAGACAAGTGGATGCATAAGCAAATGTGAAGAACGTGTTGGTGCCTGGCTATCAAAAGATACAGGATCTGGGGTCTTAAAGGCTTGAAGATAAACAAACAGCCACCTAGCTGAGAAACAACCAAGCCCACACAGAAGAAGCACACTATCCTGTGTGGTCATGAAGTGTTGAAGGGATCAAGCTTCAGGCATCAAACAGAAAAAAAAAACAACCCCACATATCATTGTGTGTTCACCTTTCTGATACAATTGCAGAGGACACATGGGGACATGAGCAAGAGTGGTGAAGAAAACTGATGGTGTCCGCTATCAAAAGATATAATGTCTGGGATCTTAAAGACTTGAAGGTAAGCAAGTGGCCATTTAGCTCAGGAGCAGCAAAGTCCATTATGGAAGAAGCACACCAGCTTGTGTGATCATGAGATGTGGAAGGAATCAGACATCAAAGAACAAAAATCATATTATTGTGTGCCCACTCTCCAGATACAATCGCTGAAGACAAATGGATGCATAAGCAAAGTGGTGGAGGAAGCTGATGGTGCCCAGCTATCAAAAGATAAAGCATCTGAGGTCTTAAAGACTTGAAGATAAACAAGCGGCCATCTAGCACAGAGGCTGCAAAACCCACATGGAAGAAGCACACCCCCCTGTGTGATCATGAGATGTCGAAGGGAGTAGGTATCAGGCATCAAGGAACAAAACTCACATTATTATGAATGAGGAGGTATGCAGAGTGGGGGCCCAAAGCTTATTTGTGGGCAATTGGACATCCCCTTGCAGTAAGGTTGCAGGGAGAAGACAAGTCAGTCCGGGTTAGTGTAGCAATGATGAAACATATGACTTTCCTCTAGTTCTTAAATGCTTCCTCCCTCACAACTGTCATGATCCCAGTTCTACATTACAAATCCAGCCTGATTGGAAGACGGACACTGGTACAGATGGGAACTGGAAATCCAGAAAATCCAGGTGAGATGAACCCCTCAGGACCAGTAGTGAAAGTGGTGATACCAGGAGGGTGAAGGGAAGGTGGGGTAGAAAGGGGAAACCAATTACAAGGATCTACATATAGCCTTCTCTCTGGGGGATGGACAACACAAGGGTGGGTGAAGGGAGACATCATATGTGTAATATATGACAAAATAATAATTTATAAATTATCAAGGGTTCACGAGGGAGGGGGCAGTGGGGAGGGAGGGGAAAATGAGGAACTGATATCAGGGATTCAAGTAGAAAGCCAATGTTTTGAGAATGATGGTGGCAACAAATGTATAAATTGCTTGACACGATGGATGGCTGTATGGATTGTGGTGAGTTGTACGAGCCCCCGATAAAATGATTTATTTTTTTTTAAAGGCCTCCGTTCAGTTAGTCATCATGTTGCAATTGGCGACATCATTCAATGTAGAGCAATTTGGTTAAATGCTTCTGTCGTTCCTATCTCCATAATCTTAAGAAAGGGTACATTCTAAGCAATTTCCAACTGGGTCACAGCACGTGCCACTCTATGATTAAAATGGGTAAGAAACAGTGCGCACAGAGGATGCTGTTTGATCTGTTCAGAGGTGGGAGCCGTGGGGGGGGGGGGGGGGGGAATGACCCTAGTGACACCTGGCCACCCTCGGGTGGCTGCGCAGGAACTCTGCCCAGATTTCAGCTGAAATAGCGAAAAAAGGTAACGCGGATTCAGAACTTGGATCCCAGACGCCCGCTCTGCTTGAGACCACACGGCCGCCATGTGACTCTCCTGCCACGTGGGGCCCCTCGGTGAGGCCACCAACCCAGCCGGGGGCTGCTCCTCCCCCGGAAGGATGGACCAGAGGGCGGAAGTTAGACCTGCCTTGGCCCAGCCCTTCTCCTTGCCTGGGCGGAGACAGGGCTGTGGGGCCCCACGGCGATGCTCTCAGGGTGTCCATTGCTGGGTCCTGCTGGGGAGCTGGTCTGCCCCGACCGTGCCCATCGGTCTTTGGACCTTTCATTTGGCGGGGAGGGTGTGTGTGTGATAGGACTGGAAGGTCTGTCCAGTCAGAGTCCCCGAAGCCTTGAGTACATTCTCTGAAGGCCCTTGCCTGAGGGTGACCCTTAAGGCTGCCCCTTTTGAGATGGCTGGGGGCAGGGAAGGAGTCTGGGCACTCCGTGGTTTAGCATTTGGCAGTTAACCAACTGGTGGGCGGCTGCCATCCAGCAGCGTCTCCAGAGAAAGATGTAGCAGCCTGCTCTTACAGCCTTCACCCCTCAGGGGGCAGTTCCACCTGGAGTTGGGATTGACTCCAAGGCAGTCAGCTTCATTTGAGACATTTGGGGAGGATCGGGGGGGGGGGGAGTGGGGTACACCGTGCCTCCAAACTGTGCTGTGCAGGCAGGCAGGGGAAGATAGGGTGAGAGGTGGGTGTGGGAAGCTTGTGACTCCATGACACCTGGAGGTCCCTTCTTTGCTTAGGAGAGAGGGGCCTCCTCAAACTGAAACCATTTCCCCCAAGGAGACACAGTTCTGGACCTTAGACCTCAGGGTGTGGATTCCCTGCAGTCCTTTGGTCTCTTTCTCCCCGACTTCCACTACACCAAGTCTAACCCATTGGCTGGGCAAGGTAAGGGACATTTAAATCAAACGCTGAGATTCAAGGACCACGGAGATATGGGGTGACTGGTATGGAAACCCTTCTTGATGGCGGAGGCCAGGGATCCCCAGCCCAACCCGTTTCCTAACATGGGGGCAGATATCCCCCAACCTGGTAGAGTTTGGCCTGGGGACAATGGGATCCACTGAATCATCCAAATCCAGTGTACACTGCCCAGGGGCCAGGGGAGTCACCCAGAGGAATGACTGCAGGAGCTGTGTGGTCACAGGGACACGTGGAGTGGCCCTGAACTCCACGCCACGTAAAGCTGTGCAAAGTGGTCATCTCCAACATGACTTTAAGGAGAGCCCTCTCGGCTCCTAGGACCAGGATGGAGAACGCAACATGAACAGGGAGATAGGACCCATTAGAGTCAAAAGGCAACTTTATTTTTCTCAGCGCAGGATGTGTATCCAGAGTGGGAAAGGGTGGGGGGGGGGTTGGGGCTGCTAGCTCAGGAAACAAACAGCTATAGAAAGGGCCAAAGAGAGGCAGAAACCCCTGAGGCTGGCTGCAAGATGGTGCAGGGGCCGGACTAGATAGCCACAGCTACGGACAGTACCCTGAGGTACATCCTCGCCCCACAAATGGTTTGGGAACGTGCACGTGTTCTGCTCTGCGGAGCTTCCAGACGGCCCGAACTGTGGTTGCCGGGGTCTGAGGCCGGTTAGTCTTCACCCTGAGACCTGGACCGAAGCTTGTGCTGACTTAAATCCTGACAGGGCTGTGTGGTCTGCATGGCGGGGCGGCTCCTATTGTTCAGCTGGGCAGGGGACCTTCCCAGTCGGCAGCAGGGCTGGCACTGAGCAGACCAGGATGGAGCCCAGAGGCTACAGACCAGGGACACACAGGGGGAACATCTTCAGCATGAGGGGGTGCAGGCAGGGGGCTGGCAGCACGAAGGGGCTCAGCAGGAGGCAGCCCCACAGCAGGCAGGCACACAGCTAACAGGTGTGCAGCAGACGGGCCTGCAGCAGACAGGTGTGCAGCAGACGGGCTTGCAGCAGACAGGTGTGTAGCACACGGGCTTGCAGCAGACAGGTGTGCAGCACACGGGCTTGCAGCACACAGATGTGCAGCATGCAGGCTGGCAGCAGGAGGGCCCACAGGAGCTGGTGCAGACTGATTGGCAGGCGCTGGACCCACAGCTCACAGGGCTGCAGATGAGCGTCAGGCAGGAGGCTGGGGCACAGCAAGAGGACTGGCAGCAAGAGGTGGGGCAGCAGGAAGGCTCACAGTAGCTCTCCCGGCAGTCATCCACCTCCCAGGATGACCCAGTACAAGCCCTGGGCATGCAGATGCGACTGCCATAGGTCCTGGGCATGCAGACCCGGCTGCCATAGGTCCTGTCTCCGGAGCAGATGGATGTGGTGGACGCAGCTGGAACACAGGTCCCAGAGTAGCAGGTGTCAGCCATG
>PVJH01016446.1:0-19943 GCA_004026705.1 Nesogale talazaci
TAGGGCAAGCAAGCTTAGGCAATTAGCATATCGTGATCTTCAAAATTAACAAGTGAATGGCAGCACAGCTGCAAGTCAGGCTTCAGAGGCCAGGGCTGTTTACAGTTACAAAGGTGACAAACTACAAACCCCAGGCAACAAACTGCAACAGAGTTCAGGCATATCCGGCCTGTAGCCAGGTCAAGCATGTCCGGGCTGGGTGACTCTTGATAGGTCCCCCTTTTTTATTTTTTCAAGTAATATCCTCCCGGGAACTCCGCCTGTCTTAGGTTGCCAGGACACACACTCAGTCCTTACCCGTCATCGGTCAATGGCCTTCTAATGTCACCATGGCCTGTCTTAGGTTGGTAAAGAGTGCTCCTGATCTTACCCATCATTGGCTGTCAAGTTCAGCTCATGGAGGCAGAGGGTCTTATCACACCATAGTCGTGTGTGCCACTCTGTTCAAAATCGTTCATCTCCAAGCGACAATAATGAACTTGCAGGGGCCTTGCTTGAATGCAACCTTAATTCTTAACATATAGATATGAGTACATAGTTCTATTCCCCTCTCATTATATAATTATTTATATATGCACATACCTGTATTTAGACTTCTATAAATATTCTTTGCCTCCTGGTTCTTCTATTTCCTTTTACTTTCTCTTGTCCCACCATCAGATTTGGCCTTTATGTGGTTTTAGTAATTACTTGCTTCTACATTGCCCTTGATTAAGCCCCACTAGGCACCCTATGCCTTTCTCTCTATCTATTTATTTATTTTAGTTCACTAGTTCCCCTGTCCCTGGGTTGGTTTCCCGACACACACACACACACACACACACACACACACACACACACACTTCCTTTCTCCCATGTCCCCCTAGAGCATCGGTCCCGTTCCTTTCATCTCCAAATTGCTTATCCTGCCTATCTTATCTGGATAGACTTGTAGAGACATTAATAAGTGCAAAAAAGCAGGCAAAGCCAAACAAAACAACAAAGAAAGTTGAAACAAAACATTAACAACAACAAAAAATAACAAAAATTAAGCCACTGATAAAAATGGAAAGGCATATTAATAGTTTGTTGGCCTTTACGAGTGTTGTCCAATTGAGTCTGATGGGGTGCCGCACTCTGTCTTCCAAGTCTATTTTTGGTATTCTCCAGGGGTTTCATTACTTTGCTCCCCTTGCTGCTCTGCTGCATGCCCTGGGTGTTTTGCCCCCATGTGATGGCGTCCACACCTTGTCTGTTGGATGTTGTTGAATGCTTTTTCCTCATCTATGGAGATTATCTTGTGGTTCTTAAAATTTTTCAGGTAAATGTGGAGAATGATATCAATGGTCTTTCATATGTTGAACCATCCTTTTATGACTCCTACTTGGTGATGGTGAATTATTTGTTTTATATGCTTTTGTATTCTATTGGTCAGTATTTTGTTAAGGATTTTTGCATTGATGTCCATTAGGCATATTGGTCTGTAGTTCCTAATTCTTATGGGATCCTTGCCCTCTTTAGATATCAGAGTTATACTGGGTTCTTTGAAAAGTTTCGGAGTTTCCTGTCTTTTTCTATGTTCTGGAAGAGTTTGTGTAGGATTGGTGTCAGTTCTTCCCTGAATGCTTGGTAGAAAAGTCTCCTGTGCATCCATCTGACCCATAGGACTTTTTGCTGTTAATCCCTTGATGACCTTATCTATTCTATTGCTATGGGTCTCTTGAGATTTTTGATATCCATCTAGAATAGTCTAAAGAGGGATTGTTTTTCCAAGTATTTGTTCATGTCTTCTAATTTGTTGAATTCATTAGAGTACAGGCCTTCGTAGGATGATGTAATTATCCTTTTGATTTCATTGGGGTCCACTTTAATTTTTTTTTAATTTTTTAGGCATCACTGCCCTCAGGTGGTGGGAGTAGGAGGCCCAACCTTTGCTCCTGGGAGCTGGAATTGAACCTCCATCCCAGTGAGCCGCAGTCCCGCGCAAAACCACTATGCCACCAGGGCTCAGCCCCTGGGGTCCACTTTAATGTCCCCTGCTTTATCCCTCATCGTTGCTATTGAAACTTGTTCTTTCCTTTCTTTGGTTAGGATTGCCAGCTGTCTGTCAATTCTGTTGATCCTTTCAAAGAACCAACTTTTAGCTGCATTAATTTTTTCCATATTTTTCTTGTTTTCCCTCTCCTATATCTCATCCCTGGATTTTATTCTTTCTTTTCTTTCTTTTTTTTTTTTACTATTAGTAGGATTGTTCTGTTGACTCTGCTTTCATTGGTATAAGTTTTGTGCCAGCTTATCAACCATAAATCTCTCTTCTTTTTTCATGTGTGCATGTATTGTGATCAAACTTCCTCTAATGAATACCTTTGGTGTGTCTCAAAAGTTTTGGTACATCTTACTTTTAATTCTCATTGGTTTCTAATTTCATCTCTGATGTGGACCAATATCCACTCCTTTTACAATAGTTATTCATTTTCAATTTGTTTGCCCTTGTATTCTTCATTGTTGATTTCCAGGCTTAGGGCATAGTGTTTGGAGAAAAAAAATTTACACAGGTTCAGCCTGTGTCCCAGCAACTGGTCCTTCTTTGAGTATGTGCCATGTGGGCTTGAAAAGAATATTAATTTTTTTGCTTTTCGGTGGAAAGCTCTGAAAATATCTATGGTAGTCACCTAATCTGGTGTCAGTTTGAGGATTAACAGTGAAGGGATGGAGTCTAGCCTGTCAATCTGAAGATATCCAATGGGTGAACATGGCCTTTCCCTCTGAGAATTCTCAGAAGTGTTGTAATTCTTTCTTGGAGGCAGAGACACTCTCTCTCTCTCGGTTCACTGCCTTGGGGACTCTCTACTGGCAAGGCTTGCTTCCTGCAAGACATCCCCGAGGAGAAGCCACATGAATCTACTCTAATGCAACAAGAAACCTGGACCTAGAGAAGCCACATGGAGACTCCTGCCAGCACTGAGATGCTTACATCACCACTGGATCCAAAGACTTTCTACCCCCTGACTTGTGATCGTCTGGCATTTGGCTTCATTGCATGTGTTTCGTGAGTCTGAAGAGGAATTTATAGATTGGTATCGGATATATGGGTTAATATCAGACTTGTGGTCTTGGACTGGACTGGGTTGGGATGTTCTCTTAATGTTCAATTACCCATTAAGAGAAGTCTGTCTTATATAGATATGCTTGTTTATGAATTTGTTTCTCTGTTGTATCCAGACTAACACAATATCTATCAGGTCAAGTCATCCAATTGTACTGTTTATAACTATAACCTTCTTGTTAAGTTTCTTTCCATGTGACCTGTCTTTTTCAGAGAGTGATGTATATACCACATTTTGTTTATTCACATATCTGTTCATTGACATTTACACTCCCATTCTGGCTATTTTGAATAATGCTGCAGTAAATATTGTTGCAAAAGTACCAGTTTGAATTCATGTTTTCAGTTCTTCGGGATATATACTTAGGAATGAAAATGTTCTATCATATCATACTTCTGTGCTTATGTTTTTGATGAATTGCCTGTTTTCTACAGAGGCTGCATGCTTCTACCAGTAATAGGTGAGGATTCCAATTTCTCTCCATTCTTATCACTCCTTATTGATTTTTATTTCTATACCAGTAGCCATTCATATAGACATGAAGTGGTATCTCCTTGTGGCTTTAATTTACAAATTTAATTAATGATCTTGTGCATTTTTTGTGTGTGTGCTTAGTGGTCATGTGTATATTATCTTTGATGAAATAGCACTTCAAATCCTTTGACCATTTTTTTATTGTGTTGTTTGTCTTTACATTGGGTTATTTTTCAAATTGTGTTATTTGTGGTTTGGGGGGTGCTAAACCTTTATCCTGTATAGGGTTTCCAAAAGTTTCCCCTAGTACATAAGTTACCTTTTCAGTTGTTGTTTGTGTTATTATTTGTTTTAGAACAAAAAATTTTCTGATTTATAGCATATAAATGGTATCACAAAATTGTATCACTCCATACATTTTGAATTGTATCCGAATGCAAGTACATAATTTCTGAATGTTGTGCTGTTCTTCTAAGAAAAATACAGTAGAAAAGAAAAATTGTGAACAAATTCAAAATTCCTTGAACTGACACCTGTTTGTGCCGAAACAATTTCAAAACTCCATTCAAATGGATCATTATTTAACATTGGTCATCATAATGCAAGCTAACCTAAATCTCCAGTTGATTTTTTTATGGCAGCAGTTTCCCATAGTGCATAGTGCCCTTAAAAAGGGAGTGAGGGGCCTGAGCCCCGATGGCGTAGTGGTTGTGCGCAGGACAGCGGCCCACTGGGATGGAGGTTCAATTCCAGCTCCACGGAGCAAAGGCTGGGCCTCCTACTCCCACCACCTGAGGTTAGTGATGCCCCCCCCCCCCCAAAACAAAGTGAGTGAGGGTTTTGTAAAGTAGAGTTTTAGTGTCTACAAAGTTATTGCTCTCTCTGGTCAAGTTGGTTCCCTCTCACAGTGACGCTACACTTGTTTCAGGGTGAAACAACCCCATAAGGCTTCCTCGGTGGAAATCTTTACGGGGTAGATCAAGAAACCCTTTCTTTCTTGGAGCCATTGAGGGCTTCAAACCACCAACCTTTGGGTTAGTGGCTGCACACTTAGCCGTTGTGCCACCATGGCTCCTTCATTTTACTGGGTCCATGAGATTGCAACCTTTGTCTTAATATTTGACCATTGTTCTTGGTGCTTCTAACTATTGGTCATCTCAGGGCATCTAAATAATGACTTCCCTTTTACAAATGTTTTAAGTAGTAACTTCCTTGCTTTAGAAGGAACCCAGGTGGTGTGATTGTTTTGTGTTGGCCTGGTCGGTAGTTAGAAATCATTATCAGCTCCGCAGGAAAAAGCCTGAGCTTTCTACTCCCATAAACATTCTGTATTTCATTCTTAGAAATCCACAAGGGATGTGTCTGTGAGTCAGCATTGATTCAATGGTAGTCAAAGTGAGTCCTCTGTTTAGTAAGGTCAGTTTACCACTTGTCTGTCTGCATTGTGTCTTAAATATCGTTAGATTCTATTATCCTCTAAAATTATCTTTCCTGTTTTTCTTAGTTGAATTGTGTCATATATTTAATATTTTCCTTTTTTATCAATCTAGTTGTTTCAAAGGAAGAAGAAACAGTCCTTGTGATCAGTCTCTGCTGTGCTTCATAACTTCATTAGGAACAAAGTTACCACCCTTTCACAGAGGTTGCCCGATTCATAACAGTAGTAAAATTATAGTTATAAAGTAGCAACAAAAATGATTTTATGGGGCTGAGCCCCGGTGGCGTAGTGGTTGTGCGCGGGACTGCGGCCCACTGGGATGGAGGTTCAATTCCCGGTCACAGGAGCAAAGGCTGGGCCTCCTACTCCCACCACCTGAGGGCAGTGATGCCTAAATAAAAAAATGAATTAAAAAAAAATGATTTTATGGTTGGGGGTCACCACAACATGAGGAACTGTATTAAAGGGTGGGCATTAGGAAGGTTAAAACCACTGACCTAGAGGGTATCAAAAAAAAAAAAAAATACGTTAGGATGATTTAGGGATTGTGAAAGTTTTGGGCTAGATTCACTGAACCTTACTGCCATCCAAAATGTCAGCGGCACCTCTATTTAAAAGCACTGAATTAATGCAATTCATCACCCTCAATTCATTCCAGCTGTTAACTCACTATAAGCATGTATTTAGATTCTAACCATTTTTATTAATTGAGAGTGGTGTACAATCATATTTTTTACTCTCAGGCTGAGCTTTTTGAAATGAACTTGTGTTCAGTAAAAACAGTGCCATATCTCCATATCATTAAAAGGAAACCTCCAGCCTTGCACTGGTGTTCTGTCTGAAAGCCTCTGTCCTAAGTTGGTCCCGGACTGAAGTAGGATGCCTTTTTGTATTTACTTTGTTTACATATTAATGAATTCTAATATCCGTCTCTTTGGAAATCTTTTATTAGTCTTTGGGTGTTAGAAATATTTCATGTAAATATCCTCAGGGGAGCCCCTAATAATGATGACATCAGGGGATTACCCATTGCAGCACTGTATGTAGTACATGTTGCTCACAATACAATGCACAGAAAACAGATTTTCGTTAAGTGGGGCTCCTCATAACTTGCGCATATTGGAAGTCAGGGAATATCTATAAAAGACAAGATAGTAAGTTGATTCCTACACATAGCAACCCTGTTGGATGACTAGAACTGCACGCTAGGGTTTCAGAGACTGGACTTTTTTGCAGCAAAGACTCATCTCTCTCCCAAGGAGTGACCCTTAGGTTCAAACCACTGACCTTTTTATTATCAGGCCGATTTATGTTGATCTCACTATACCACCAGTGTCCTTTGATTATTTATACACAACAGATAAATTGTTTTCTTACTCCACCATTCTGCTCTGCTACATATTTTCTTCACATGTACAGGTTTTTTGGGAGAAGACCTCAGTGGGATTGTAGAGGAGCATCAAACCTCAATGAGCTTCATCAGCTATTAAGTGATATAATGATTAGAAGATTAAAGAATGAAGTGTTGACCCAGCTGCCCCCTAAAATCAGACAGCGGATTCCATTTGATCTTCCAGCAGCAGCTGCCAAGGTAAGATTGGAAGTCATATTTTAAATCATTTGAAATTATACTATTAAGATTATACATATTTCATATTTCACAGGAGGAAAAGTCTGCTTTCTTAAAATAGACTTAGCAGAGCATGTGAATTGGCTTTCTATCATTTCCAGAAGGGAGCAAGAAGACTTTAATTTTAGTCATCAAATAATGTAAAAGGAGACAGTGTCCTAGTGATAAAAAATTTTCCTGCTGAATATAGGAAAAATACTAAAATTGCAAAAAGATTTAGATTTAGTATGAAAATTTTGAAGTTTTTATAAATCTGAAAGCTATAAAGTACCAAGGGCATTCTTGTTTTCTTGCTCTAGAATTTGTAAGTGTAAATAATTTTTTGCCTCATTTTACTTCCATTAATTTGGATATAACCCTCTAATGGATATCTTAAAGGTGTCTGCTCATGTTCTAGTATAGGACATTTTTCTGATCAAAAAAACCAAAAGTGTGTTTTGCCTAATTCTGATATTTAGTTTAGGACAATACAGTGCTCACATGTTTGTAAACAAAGAATGTTTCATTCTTTGAACTTAGAATGACCATGTTGTAAACACTGAAAAATGTGCTATGTCTAAAATAGGAGTGATCTGATTTTCTTTACTGCTTCATCTTCAGAAAGAAAAATAAAATGAGTTAATATGTGATTACATTATGCCTTATTTAGTTAATATTCTCCAAGTCCTTGTGTATTTAAAGATATTATTTTATAAAAGTACATTACGGGCTGAGCCCTGGTGGTGTAGTGGTTGTGCGCGGGACTGCGGCCCACTGGGATGGAGGTTCAATTCCGGCTCCCAGGAGCAAAGGCTGGGCCTCCTACTCCCACCACCTGAGGGCAATGATGCCTTAAAAAAATAATAATAAAAAATAAAAAAGTACATTACGCTTATACATTTTCGCCACTCTGCCCGCTTATGTGTTTAAATGTTTATTTGCTGATCAAAGTGCATTTCTTTGCAAGGAAGCTCTAATTGTTTAATTTATGTTGAAAAGGGGCCTTTGTTTTCACTTAGAGCTTGTCATTAAATTCTGTAATTAACATGATCATGTGGCTTGCCTACGCCCATTGACGATTTTAATTCAGTGTGTGGCCTTTTTGAGAATCTTCTTTCCTCTTATATATTTCTATACAGAAAAGGTAGGGGAGGGTTGTAAATAATTCATTCTTGTGTTAATTTATCTGTTCTTCCTAGGAAATTTCTAAACTTTGTGGTTTTGCCCCACATAGGAATTGAATTCCAGTTTTGAAGAGTGGGAGAAATTGATGAAAACTCTAAATTCAGGTGCTGCTGAGACTGGAAACCACTCTTTTCAAGTCATGGGGTTGATTACTCGCATGTTTAAACAAACTGCTATTGCCAAGGTACTTATGACTGGTTCATTGTATAGTTTCCTTTATACAAACTGCTTAATGCTTTTAAACATTTTTACTGAGGTTCCTTATTTGTGTAATGCAATGTATCTTTTTAACTCTTCATTATGAAAAAAGGCAGACATAGGAGCATAAGTAAAAAAATATTGCTATACAGTTATATAAACACTTATTAAGTAAAAATATCAAAGTGTGAAGCCCTTGTATCTCCACATATCTTCCATCTGGGTCCATCTGACTGATGTTCCACCCCTCTAGACCTTCCATGAAAAATTAGGTACTCTTTAGTTCACGAGTCCTAAAGTTTTTAAACAGGGGCCAGCTCACTGTCCCTCAGACCATTGGCAGGCTGAACTATAGTTTAAAATATATATATATGAACAAATTAACTGCGGCCCAGGATAAGTCAGCTGCTAAGCAGGGCAGCAGCCACAGACAAAACACCCAGCGGGCCACCTATGGCCCAAAGGCCGTAGTTTGAGGACTCCTATTACACCACCTTCAAATGATAGTTTTGGTACCCTCAAAGGAATGAAATCATGTTCCTTTTCAGTATCATTTGCATTTGGAAACAAAAACACGTCTTGAAGGGTCAAGATTAGGACTTTCAAATGGATAGGGTAAGGTTTCCAATGAAATTCTCACAGTCCTTGAAAAATAAGCAGCTACTTTGTCTGATAGAGGGGAAGGGCCTTGATGTCACTTTCCAGACATCAGGACTGATGCTATTTTCAATTTCCTTCAGACATCTTCCTAGTATATCCCTGTGCTCATTTTGTGTTCTTCAAGATAACTTTCAAAATTACCCTTTTGTAAGTTCAAAGAAATAATTGTCAGAATCTTCAAACCTGACCTCTCTGCCTTTAATTCATCCTTGGGGTCTTCTCAGCCTTCCTTCGAACACTTGTTCTATCAAAAACCCCGTGTTTTATGTGGGATAGCATTCCCAGCAATGTAGGAAGATTTCCGTTTTATTTTATTAAAAATTAGATATTAGCCCTGATAGTCCTGCAACTATCACTACATTCAAAATATAGGACATTTCTTCTGCCCTAAAAGGTTCTAAGAAGCTCCTTTTTAGTGATTTTTCTCTGGCCACCCCTAGCCCTTGGCAGTCACAGTTACACTTTCTATCCAAAATGTAATAATATAATATAAAGACTTATATCTGCCTTCTTTCCTTACAGTAAAACTCTTGGGATTGATCCATGTTGTTGCTGAATAGTATTCTAGAATATGCACAAGGGTTTTATTTTCCCCCTTCACCAACTAATGAATATTTGAGTATTCCAAGTTTAGATTATTATGTATAAAACTACTGTAATTGGTTATATACAATGGGGGGCTCAAAAGATCTTATAAAACATCCATTTTTTTTCATTCCCTTTGTTAATGAACTTTTGAAGCTCCTTCATGCATTGTTTAATTTAGGCATATTTATTCACTTCCTTCTGACAAATATGTAGGAATGGGTCTGGTGACTCTTATAAGCTAGACTTTATGTGAAAACTGCCAGGTTCTTTTTCATAGCGACTCTGCATTTTATACTCCTTCTGGTCAATAAGAATTCCACATGCTCCCTACCTTTGCTCACAGTTGGCGTTTTCGGTCTTTCTTTTCTTTTTAAGCACTTTTGTTGGTTTATAATTCATATCCTATTAAATTCAGTGGTATAAATTATGAGAAAGAGTGGGTCCATCGTTCCATTTATAACCATTCGAGTACGTATGTAGACATATTCCTCTGTGGTTTCTAGCTTGTATTTCCCTGATGACTAGTAATGTGCCTCTTTTCTACTTATTTTCTTTTGTGAGGTACCTGTTCACATTTACTCGTTTGTGTATTTTTCTGTAAAGTTCTTTATATATCTTGAAAACACCAGGTATATATGTCTTTTGTAAATATTTTCTTCGATACTTTCTTCAACACTTGCTATAGCTTTAGGTTACCAGTAAGACTCTGGGCCATTGTTTTTATGGCACAGAACACGGCGATGTTGACTCTGTTCTATAAGCAGGTCACTATGAGTCGACTGGACTAGAGCAACTAGCAAAATAACAACTACCATTTTGGTTTCCTCTTGAGTCAGAATTGACTTGATGAAAACAGCTTTGGGTTTGGTTTGTTTTTGTGAGTTTTTTTAGTTAATTTTTGTTGTATGAAACAAATTTAGGGTGGAGATTCAATTGTATTCTTTTTTCTTTCTTCAGGTTTTTTGTATGTGAATACTGAATTTTCCCAGCACCATTTGTTGAATAACCAAGTTTTACTTATTGAATCAAAAATCAAATAGCCTCGTATGTATAGGTCTATTTCTGGATGATAGACAGTCTGGATGATCTGTCAATCCAAACTTACTCAATCACCCAGCAACTGATGACTGTAGCTTTATAAATCTGAAATCATGTAGTGTTCAACTCCTGCTGTATTCTTTTTCTTTCTTTCTTTTTTGTTAAGATCATTTTATTAGGGGCTCTTGCAACTCTTACAACAATCCATACATCAATTGTATCAAGCATATTTATACATATGTTGCTATCATTATTTTCTAAACATTTACTTTTTATTTGAGCCCTTGGTATCAAGCCTCCTCTTCTTGTATTGTTATTAAAAATTAGTTTTTATTGGGCTGAGCCCTGGTGGCATAGTGGCTGTGCACAGGACTGCGGGCCACTGGGATGGAGGTTCGATTCCAGCGCCTCAGGAGCAAAGGCTGGGCCTCCTACTCCCACCACCAGAAAGCAGTGAGGACCAAAAAACTAAAGAAAAAAATTAGTTTTTATCTTTTGTAGGTCTTTGCTTGCACAAGTATATTTTAGAATTTTATCAAATATGTGAAATTTTATTGAAATCCTGTTGTATTTGCGTATTATTTGAAAGATACATCTTTTCATGGGAAAAAAATTCTCTCCATTAATTAGAACTTCTTTAATTTATTTCTGTATTAGTTTATCATTTTCTTGCACACGTATTGCTTCATTTACATCTAAATGTAGTCCATGTCATTTTATGTTCTCATGAGTAGTATTTTTTTAAGTAGCGATTTCTAAGATTGTGAATTGCAAAGAAAAGGAAGACAAACCACTGCTACTGAGTTGATTCTGACTCATAGCAACAGTCTACAAGATTTCCAAGGCTGTGATCTTTATGGAAGCATATAGCCTCATTTTTATCCCATGAAGCAACTAGTGGTTTTTGAACTACTGACATTGGAATTAACAATCCAGTGCTGACCCAATAGCACCACCAAATTTCCATAGACTATGGAATTAGTAATGCTATTTTTATTTTTATGGGACAACCTATAAATCCTAGAAATAATTGAGACTATTGAAAACTGTGTAACATCCAAAGATACCACATAAATTATGTGAAATGGACAGTTTCCTCAAAAATCAGTTTAAAAAAAAGTGGGGAGTAAACCCAAAGAAATTTAAAAGAATGGGCTGAACCACGGTAGCGTAGTGGTTGTGCGCGGGACTGCGGCCCACTGGGATGGAGGTTCAATTCCAGCAGCGGCTCTGCAGGAGCAAAGGCTGGGCCTCCTACTCCCACCACTAGAGGGCAGTGATGCCTAAAAAAAAGAAAAAGAAATTTAAAAGAATGATTAGTATTCTCTTGGCATTAATCCAAGTCAAAAACATGAAAAAAGAATAGATCAATATCTCTCATGAATTTGAAAAAATTTGATAAAATGTTAGCAAACTTAAAACAAATCATTCTTAAAGTAGTTATACTGGGAATAAAAGATTGGGTTAAGATTTAATCAATCGGGCTGAGCCCCGGTGGCATAGTGGTTGTGCGCGAGACTGCGACCCACTGGGACGGAGGTTCAATTCCCGCTCACAGGAGCAAAGGCTGAGCCTCCTACTCCCACCACCAGGGCAGTGATGCCTAAAAAAAAAAAAAAAAAGATTTAATCAATCAAAAAAAGATTTAATCAATCACTATTTTTTTAATCATTTTATTGGGTGCTCTTACAGCTCTTATCACAATCCATACATGTGTCAAGCACATTTGTACTATATGTTGCCATCATCATTTTCTTTGGTTTTTTTGGGGCATCACTGCTCTCCGGTGGTGGGAGTAGGAGGCCCAGCCCCACTGCTGGAATTGAACCTCCGTCCCAGTGGGCCCCAGTCCCGCGCACAACCACTACACCACCGAGGCTCAGCCTGCCATCATCATTTTCAAACCATTTTCTTTCTGCTTTTGCCCCTTACCTTCCTGGTATCTCTACTCTCATTATTGGTACTGAGGGGTTTATCTGTCTTGGATTCCCTTTGTTGAGAACTCTAATCTGCACCAGTGTATGTGCTCTGGTCTAGCCGAATTTGTAAGGTAGAATTGGGATCGTGACAGTGGGGTGGGGGGGAGCATTCAAAAACTTGAGGAAAGTTGTGTGTTTCTTCGGTGCTGTACTGCACTCTAATCAATCACTTTAATGCAAAACATTGCTTAGGTTAAAAAAAAAGAAAGCCACCATATGATTGTTCCAGCATTTGGCAAAATTCATTATCCATTCATGATAAAAAAACTAAGGAAACTAAGATAGAAAGGAATTTCTTCATCTGATGTAAGTCATCTATTTTAAAACTATGACTAACATGTTTAAGATGAAAGAAAATGCTATTTTTTTAACATAGGGAATAAGATAAATATGAGGGGGCTTCAAAAAGTTCTGGGAAACTTCAAGAATTTCTTAGGGGGCAAAAATGAAGTTCTTGGGAAAACAATTTTAAAATAATGGGAAAATTCCATTGTTTTTTAAATTCCATTTTTTCTAGAACTTTTTTGCACCTACCTCACCTCCCGCCCCCTCCACCCCTTATGTTTGCTGTCACCACTTCAGCTCACTGCTATTCTGGACACCTTGTGTTCAGTGCTGCCACGTCAGTTCTGACTCAGTGATCGCGCTCAGAGCAGAATGAAATGCTGCCCGGGCTCGCACCCTCCTCACGAGCGTTGCTACGTTTGAGCCCGCTGTTCAGCCATTGCATCAGTCTATCTCATTGAGGGTCTTGCCCTTTTTTCAAACTAAGTTTCTGCTCTTGAAAGCATATTCTCCCTCCCAGGGTCTGATCTTCCTGAGAATATGTCCAAAGTATGTGAGATGAAGTCTCACCATTTTCCTTGCTAATAAACATCTGGCTCTACAGATTTACTCACTCTTCTGTGTCTATGGTATATTTAGTTGTCTTCACCATCATCATAATTCAAAGGTATCAATTGTTATCAAGTCTGCCTTATAAATTCTCCAAAATTTGCATGAATATCAATCACCTGAAAATACTTTGGCTTGGCCAGACACACTTTGCTACTCATGGTGAAATCTTTTTAGCACTTTAAAGAGGTCAGTTACGCCACATTTGCCCAATGCAATAATTTATTTGACTTCATGACTGCTGCTTCCATGAGCCTTGATTGTCAATTCAAGTAAAGTAAAAACCTTGAAAAATTCCATTTTTCCTTCATTTATGGAAGCATATGTCCATGTTTTCTACTAGTCCAGGATAGAGAAATTGGGTTTTCTTTATAATGAGGTATAATCCATCCTGAGACTTTAGTCTTTGGTCTTCATCAGGAAGTGCTTCAAATCAACTTTCCTTTCAGCAAGGAAGGTCATGAGATAGCCTTAGTGCAGGCTGTTAATGAGTCATTCTCATTATGGTTCTGCATTCTATTATACATAGTCTGCCATTTCACATTATTTGCTCAGAAGACATTGAATACGTATGGTGAAAGGATACAAGTCTGGTATACACCTTTCCTGATTTTTAAACACATAGTAATCCTATGTTTTATTCAAACCACTTCTTGTTGATCTGTGCACAGGTTTTGCATGAACACAATTAAATGTTTTGGAATTCCCATTCTCTGTAATGTTATCCATTGCTGGGGTGTGTGGGTTCCCAACACTCTAAAATGAATCCTCAGGAATGACTTTGTGATGGTGGAAAATATTAAAGATGTACAGACAGTGGGGCACCTGGGCTTCTCTTCCCATGTCAGGACTGAGAGAGTGAATATGTTTTCCAGTGGATATGTATAATGGGGCTTAAAAATGTTTCATAAGGCATGCACGTCATACAGTTAACTTATTACATAATCGATGGGTAATATCATGAATGGGTAATGTAATAAAGCAGCTATGAGGTAAGTCATCATCTTGACCTAGTGCCATTTGACTTTGAACCACCCCACCCTTCCAGCCCTCCCCAGGGGGTTGCTAGATTTTATTTTTGGATTTTCTATTGATCCTGACTGTTCTTATCTACAGATAGCCTTCAGGCTTAGTGACTAGCCAGATGCAAGAATGATTTACCCTATATGGTAGCTCCTTTGGGACTGCTCCTTAATGGATGCCTACTGCAGGGCGCACACTTTCAGCCTGAAGAACATGCATTTGAAAGCATTTCTATCTCAGAATGTTGGAGATCTTGATCAAAATAGGGCTAGTTTTCTATGTCCATGGTTGCGAGTGTAGAAATAAGGTCACATACTTTCTACCTAGTCCTCAGTTTGCCACAATCCATAATTTGTTATGAACCACAAAGTCAGATATGAGGGGGTGCGCAAAAAACACCAGTTGGGGTTTTTTTTAAGCTATGTATTTAGATTTTTTTACAAAGCCTTATTACCTTCAAAGTATTAAGCCATTACATTTAATACATGTCAAATCTGCGATTTCATTCTTGGAAACATTTTTCAAACTCATCTTTTTGGATGGCCGACTGTACTTCCCTCATTTTTTTGTTTTTTTTCTTTACCTTTTCTGTGTTGTCAAATCACTGCCCTTTCAACCCCCTCTTCATTCGTGGAAACAAAAAGAAGGATCACAGAGCAAAGTCAGGAGAGTAAGGTGCGTGGAGCAAGAGAGACATGCTGTTTTTTGCCCCAAACTGGTGCACTGAGATTGCTGTGTGAGCAGGTACATTGTCATGGCAAAACCAGTACCCCTTCTGCCACAAATGAGGCCTTTTTGTTACACACTGGTACGCAATCTTTTCAGAACCTCTAAATAGAGAACTTGATCAACAGTCTAACTTGGTGGACCACACTCCAAATCCACTATCCCTCACATCAAAAAAACAAGAGCATTGTCTTCATCTTTGATTTCATTTGACAAGTTTTTTTTTTTTTTGGGGGGGGGGCAAGGTGACAATGGCATCTTCCACAGGATTGATTGATGTTTGCTTGGGAACCCTATGAAGCAGTTCTATTGTGTTCACACATGACACCGGGCATGTGCTTCGGTTTGAGTTAGGTTGGGAGAATTGTTTAGGGAGGATCCCAAAAAGACAAAATATAAAAGAATTTGGAAAAATGGAACAGAAAACTTCAAAACTTAAGAGGGAAATGTGAGGCACAAATTAGACAAAAATATTAGTGATATACATATAATCCCCTCCTTGGGGGACAGGCAACAGAAGAGGGGGTGAAGGGAGACATCAGACAATGTAAAGCATGACAAAATGACAATTTATAAATTATCAAGGGTCAGGATTCCCGTGGCAATGAGGTTTTTGTGTGTTTTTTGGAGATGAGGACATGTGGTTTGGTACGGTGAAGGGCCTGCAAGAACAAGGAAAGTGTTCAGCGAGGCTGACTGACACCATAACCAGCACACTAGACTCCGCACACCAGCAGTCTTGAAGACGGCACGAGAGCAGGCTGAGCCAGCTGGATGGCAACGAACAGCTAAGCATTTTCTACTCAGGCTCCAATTAAGTATAACCTGTGCCAACTCAGCAAAGCCTAAGCCATAAAAGGTTTCTTTGTACTCTGCTGCACCTTGTTGGAAATATTTTCATTTTCATGAACCCTGTTTAACAACTCTTGAGTAAATTTAAGAGTAATATTGAGTAAATTTAAGATATACTAATGATATTTTACCCAAATGTGGGAAATTTTGATAAGAAAAGATTTAAAGAAAATATTGAGTTTTCAAGGAAATATTTTTGTATGAGTATTCAGTTATAAAAATATGCTATGAAAATCACTTCTTCCTTATCTGTAGTATTTAATGGAAATAACTAGCTCTATAACAGATATTTTACAGTATAAGAGTTTGCTTTTGGGGCTGAGCCCCGGTGGCGTAGTAGTTGTGCACGAGACTGTGGCCCACTGGGATGGAGGTTCAATTCCAGCTCCGCAGGGGCAAAGGATGGGCCTCCTACTCCCACCACCAGGGCAGTGATGTCCTTAAAAAAAAAAAAAAAAGAGTTTGCTTTTGTCTTATCTTCTGAGAGAGTCAGTTTTGTTTTCTGGTAGGACTATTTTCCAAAAACTGAAGCCAAACTTGTTACCATCCTGTCACTTCTGACTCCTCAGGAACCGTTAGGAGAGAGTAGAGCTGTCCCTCTGGGTGTGCAAGTCTGCAACTCTTTGTGGAGTAGAAAGCCTTGTCTTTCTCTCACAATGGCTGCTGGTTTTGAACTGCAGACTTCGTAGGCAGCAGCCCAAGTTGTAGCTAGTACATATTTTAGCCCTCTGATTATCATTGAGGAGCCCTAGGAGAGTGGTGATTACACAGCCGGGCTGCTAACTGCAAGGCCAACAGTTTGAAATCAGCAACTGTTTTTCACACGTCAACATTTCCAGTCTTGGAAACCCTCAAAAGCTGTTCTTCCCTGAGCTACTGGATCACTGTGGGTCTTCATTGACTCAGTGGCAGTGATTTTTGGTTATTAATCATGACTGGAGACTCATATCTCTAGAAAGGACTGTAGGCAGGGTTGCGCCTAACCTTTCAAGTGAATGGCACTCCGTGTGTCTTACTTTTATATATCTCTAAGATGAGAGACTTCTTTTTTTCTTCCTGCAGTAATCTTTTCTCATCATTTCTTAGACAAAAGTGCCTTCTAAGCAGACAGGCGGACAATAGTACTTCAAATTAGATTGTAATAGCAACTCTGGCCATAGTGGTTTGATGTCTAATATACACTTGGCTCTACTTAAAAATGATGATACTGACATATCCTCCTTGTCCCATATAAACATTACGCCTATCTCGAGTTTCCTATGATGGCCGCAAATTATTTAGTAATTGTACTTCTTAGAGATTTCAACTATGTTATTTATTTTTCTCCTTAGTTTGAATAATGCATTTTTACTTTGAGATCTCACTTTTAGATATTTCTTAAATGGTTAAATGGCTAGTAATGATAGACAGTAAACAAAGGCAATAAGCCTAAAATAATATTACTGCTGAAAAGTAATCGGTGAAAAATCTCAGATAATTAGGAGATTTTCCTTTGTATCATTTTTATTGCATTGTAGCATTTTCTGAGAATACAGTGGATGGAAATGTGTTTATCCTTTAAAGTTAGGATCTGTAAATGTTCTGCCTGGGAAAAAAAATAAGCTGATATAAATGGTATGTATAGCTTAGCCAACCCTCTATTTTCAGGTATACTCTAACAACATCTCACTTTTAGAGAAAATATTTTCAGAGAAATGCCAGTTATTTTTTCTATGAAGATGATTAAAACCAACCCATAACTTATATTTCCATGTCACCTGGGGGATGACAGCATTCCTTACTGCTTTAGAAACTTTCCACAAGACAAATTGCTTTAAATACGTTTCCATTATGCACAAAGTGTGTTTCCTCTTAATTGCCTCTGCAGCTTAACACAGGTAGGATCCTATTTATAATGTGCAGCCAGATATAATGAGGCCACTGCAGCATCCCCTGCTGCACAGCCACTAGGATGTTATTAGACTGGAGAATGTCTTTTCCTGTGGCCGTGCTGTATTTTAGGAAAGGATTCCTGGCTCTGAATCCAGGACAGTCTGCCTCCTTTTCTTTCGTGAGGAGATGGCCAGTAAAAATGAATAAGGAAGGGCTGAGCCCCGGTGGCGTAGTGGTTGTGCGCGGGACAGCGGCCTACTGGGACGGAGGTTCAATTCCAGCAGTGGGGCTGGGCCTCCTACTCCCACCACCGGAGAGCAGTGATGCCCCCCCCAAAAAAACACAAAAAAAATGAATAAGGAGAAATAAACCATGACCGTTTCCAGAGGAGGCAAGAGCTGTTATCTTCACTTGGGAATGAAATGCAGAGATACTGTATACAATGAAGAGTGGATGAAGACTCTGGGAAAATAATCCACTTGAGACAAAGAACCAGTGTAAAGTTTTTGAGGTGGCACCAATAGCTACATTTGGATTCACAGGTTGAGAGGTTGTCCCTAGAGAAGAGGAGATAACTCTGGTTACAATAGGAATAAAAATGAGAATGAGTGTACAAATGGGCTTGACACTCTGGAGGTATGTATGGATTGTGGTAACAACTATATGAGCCCCAGTAAAATGATTTTTAAAAAGAAGTGAGAATGAGTAAGGGTTGGGGGAGAGAGGAAGTTCTCTGATGATGTGTGTGTTCTCTGGGCAGTGGGACACCATTCAGCCATATGAGGCATAAATAAATAATTATTATTATTGCAAAAAATTCTAGTACAAACAATTTTTTAAATGGGAATTCACTGAATGGCATTTCTCAAAAAAAATTACCAGTTGACCGATAAGCACATGAAACCATGTTCATGTCCTACATTATTAGGAACAAGGAAATTGTATATCAAAAGTGTAATTGAAAGTCACTTCACACCCACAAGGTTGGCTAAAATAAAAGATGGATAATAATAAGCATGACAAGGACATGGAGAATCCAGAACCCCTATACATGTAGGGAGAAATGTAATTGAGGTAACTCTTTTGGAAAAGCATCTGCCCGTTCCTGCAATGTTAAACACACAGTTACACTTTATACATCCAAGAAAAATGAACGTATATACCTACTTTAAAAATGGACACAACCTAGGTTTCTATCAACAAATGAATTACAAAAATGTGGTAGATTAATATAGTGGGTTATATTTCAGCAAGAAAAAGAAGTTAAATAATAATAGAAGCTAGACAAAGGATGAATTTTGAAAAGATATTAAGTGAAAGAAACCAGTCCCAAAGACTCATATATTACATCAATCCATTTATATGAAATGTCAGAATACCCAAATCCATAGAGACAGAAATTGATTAGCATTTGCTTAGAGTTGGGAGCACAGGAGGATACTTAAGGGATGAAAACTTTCTTTTCAGGTATGAAAAATTTTCAGATGTAACATTAATTCTGCACATCCACAGAAGCAGACTCTATATAAGAAGTCTTTTTTCCTAACTTTTTTTTTTATAATTGTTTTATTGGGGGCTCGTTCAACTCTTGTTACAATCCAAGCATCATTGTATCTGACATATTCTTATATATATTCCACCCTTCTTTCTAGACTTTTACTTTCCATTGAGCTCTTTGGGTCAGCTCTTCCTTACCTCCCTCCCCCTCACCATCCCTCATGGCCCCTTGATAGATTATAGATTATTATTTTCAAATCTTACACAAACTGCTACCTCCCATCCCCTCTAGTTTCTGTTGTTCTTCCCCCTGGATGGGTGTGTGTAGTTAGGTGCCATTCTTTGTCATTGGTGTCCCCGTCCCCAACACTCCTCCTCCTTTCCTCTGCCCTTTTGTTATCTCTATTCCCATTCCTGTTCCTGGGTTCCATGACCTGAATTTTTTTCCATTTTAATAATTTTATTGGGGACTCTTACAGCTATTTTTTTTTTATTTTTTTTAGGCATCACTGCCCTCAGGTGGTGGGAGAGGAGGCCCAGCCTTTACTCCTGGGAGCCGGAATTGAACCTCCATCCCAGTGGACCGCAGTCCCGCGCACAACCACTATGCCACTAACCACTACGGGGCTCAGCCCTCTTACAGCTATTATAACATTCAATACATCATCTGTATCCAGCACATTTGCACACATGTTGCCACATTCATTTCCAAACATTTTCCACTTGAGTCCTTGGTAAAAGCTCCTCTTTCCCCTCCCCCCCTTTTTTTAATGAATCATTTTATTGGGTACTCATACTCCCCTCACGATCCATGCATACATTCA
>PVJH01016446.1:20043-50664 GCA_004026705.1 Nesogale talazaci
CATTTGCACACTTGTTGCCACCATCACTCTCAAAACATCCTCCCTCCACTTAGGCCCCCCGTTCCAGTTCCCCATATTTCCCTTCCCCCCCCTTCCATGAACCTTTAATAATATACAAATTGCTACTGCTTTTTCCTATCATACACTGTCCAATGTGTCCCTTCACTTACTTCCCTGTTGGCCATGCCCCAGAGAGGAGGTTATATGTAGATCCCTGAAATTGATTCCCTCTTTCTACTCCACCATCCATCCACCATCCCAGTATTACCCCTCCCATCACTAGTCCTGAGGGAACATCTATCCTAAATTCCCCATGTTTTCGACTCCAGTGTACATCGCCTGTTCTAGCCAGACTTGTTTGGTAGAACCGGGAGCATGATAGTGGGTGGGAGGAAGCAGTTGAGAATTAGAGAAAAGAGGCATATTTTGTTACTACACTGAACCTTAACTGGCTCCTCTCCTCCCTGCAACCACTCTGTAGGTGGATGTTCACCTATTGATGGGCCTTGGGTGGCCAATCTCTACTCCCCCCTATTTATAATGATATAATTTTAATTCTTTGATTCCTGACACCAGATCCCTTCAACACCTCGTGGTCACACAGGCTGGTGTGCTTCTTCCATGTGGGCTTTGCCATAACCCAATTTTTGATTATGAATTAGGTGAATGGTTTTTTTTGCAACTGAAAAATTTTTTTGATCATTTTATTGAGGGCTCTTGCAATGCTTATTACAATCCATACATCAGTTGTATCGGGCATATTTGTAAATAAGCTGCCATCATTCTTTTCTAGACAGTACTTTCTACTGGTTTTAGCTCCTCTCTTCTCTCCCCCCCCCCCACCCTTGTGACCCCTTGATAGATTATAAATTTGTATTTTTTGGTGAAGGTTTACAGAGCAGCTCATAGTTGTACATTCAGCACTTCATAGACATTCTGATTCAACTTATTTTCATTCCTTTCATGTACATACATTGTCTAGCTCCCACCTTTTTTCCTGTTTTCATTCCTATGCAGACATTCCTATGCAAAGGTTCAACCCCTTTGAATTTGACTTTGAGTAGATGATGTCCTTTTGATCCTAAATGGAGATGACATGGAGATGAATTCAGTCCCACACATGAAGAGGAAGGGCCATAGTCTTGGGCTCCAGCCTTGTGTCTTAGATTTTGTGTTCTGCTTCATATTTTTATATGCAGGACTTTCTAATATGGTCCTTTTCAGAGCAATTGATCGTGGTAGGCATGCACTATCCCCTTCTTCTGGTCCGGGATTAGGCAGAAGGATGTCTGCAGGCCCCCTCGTGTGTCTTCCCATTTTCATCCCTCTTCCTTTGCCTGGTGGGGGAAAAATCAGTGCTTGCCCCTCCTTCTTCCAGTTTTGGGTTGTTTTGGTTTTTTTAATCACTTTATTGGGGGCTCATGCAACACTTACCACAATCCATAAATCCATCCATCTTGTCAAGCACATTTGTACATTTATTGCCATCATCATTCTCAAAACATTTGCTTCTACTTGAGGCCTTGACATGAGCTGATCACGAGCTTTTCAAGAGTGAGTGGACTTCTAAAAGAGCCTCTTGCCTTTGCTGACATCTCCGAGATGAAACCACTGTGAGGAATTTGATGTGCGTGATTTCTGTGTGTAATTGTTAAATTTTCATTCCACTGGACTTATTGCTCCCATGGGTCTTATAACTATCATCATTCTTCTTTCTTCTAGATGAGGACAGACCAATGTTTGTGCTTTAGATGACCCTCACAAGCTTTTAAGACTTTCGTTGCTACTTAGTAAGTTAGGATGTAGGACATTGTTCTTGTGAACTCTGTTATGCTAGTTGACCGTGGTGTCTCCCACAACTATGGTCCAATGACTCATTCATTCCCTCAGGGTGCTTGGTTTTGTTGAAGAAGTATTCATAACTTTGCTTCACCACATTCATGAATATATTTGCAGCCTAGGTAAATACACACATGTAATTATCCTTTGTCGTGTTTGTGTGTGTGTATGTGTATGTTGGTATACTCCCACTCTCTTTTCCACACTTTTCAGCCTTCATGTCTGTCCAAGCATCTGCTCGTAGACCATCACTCTTGTAGAACTGCGTGCATAACAATATTTGCTTCTGTTAAATTTATCTCTTGCAGACCACCCAGTGTTCTCCCCTATCTCCCTCATTTTCTTAGTGTGTCCTCTTACTATGTTTTATCTTCCTCTTCACCTACTTTAACATTTGTTTGCCGCCTGACCTATGATTTTCCTTCACACCTAATCCCTGAAACCATCAAAGGATGTTTCTTTTCATGTGAAAACCTCTTCTTAACTTTTTATAGTAGTGGCATCATAAAATATTTGACTTTTTTTTTGGGGGGGGGGGCATCACTGCTCTCCGGTGGTGGGAGTAGGAGGTCCAGCCTTGCTGCTGGAATTGAACCTCCGTCCCAGTGGGCTGCAGTCACGCGCACAACCACTACGCCACCGGGGCTCAGCCCACTTTCTTTCTTTTTTTTTTTTTTTTTAATATTTGACTTCTTATGATTGACTAATCTCACTATTCTGTTCTCTACCAGGTTCGTATACATCATGAGATGTTTCATTGTTACTTGTTTACATTGTGTAGTTGTTTTTCTGTCCCAGAGTATGTTTATCCATTCTTCCATTAATGGACATTTAAGTTTTCACCATTTTGCTATTGTGAATAGTGCTGCAATGAACATGGGTGTATGTTTATCTACTTGTGTTGTGGCTCTTACTTCTCCAGAATGAGTACCAAGCAAGAGGACTGCTGCATCATCATACGCTATTTCTATTCCCACCTTTTTTTTCCATTATATTTTTGTTGGAATATACTTTACATGTCATACAATTTAATCATTCAATTATATTAAGAATATTTGGGGGCTGAGCACCTGTGGCGTAGTGGTTGTGCACAGGACTGCAGCCCACTGGATTGGAGGTTCAAATCCAGCAGCAAGGCTGGGCCTCCTACTCCCACCACCAGAGGGCAGTGATGCCCCAAAAACCAAAAAAAAAAAAAAGAAGAATAAGAATAAGAATATTTGTTTTTGTTTTTTGGGCATCACTGCCCTCAGGTGGTGGGAGTAGGAGGCCCAGCCTTTGCTCCGTGGAGCTGCAATCAAACCTGCATCCCAGTGGGCAGCAGTCCCGCGCACAACCACTATGCCACCGGGGCTCAGCCGAAGAAGAATATTTGTACAGTCATCACCACCACAATCAATTTCAGAACATTTTCTTCCTGCACTCATTGTTAGCGCCTTGTGTCCCCCCTCCTCCCCTGTTCTGCCCCTAAGTGATTATCAATCCAGTTTCTGCCTCTGCAGATCTACTCTATTCCCAACTTTTTGAGGACGCACCATACTGCCTTCCACTGCACCATTGTGCAGACCACCAGCAGTGTATGAGAATGTAGTCTATGCACCCTCAGGCCAACATTTGTTGTGCTCTGTATTTTTTAATATTGCTCTCAGACATGGGGGAAGGTGTGATCTCATTGTTGTTCTGATTATCATTTCTCACACATTTCCTTCATGTTTGCTGGCCACCTGAGTGTCTTTTTTGGTGAAGAGTCTATTCATGTGTTCTGCCCTTTTTAAAATTTGATTATATGTCTTTTTCTTGCTGAGGTATTGAAGTGTTGGATTCTCTTTTGATAAAATCTTTTGGGGGGGGCATCACTGCCCTCTGGTGGTTGTGGGAGCTACCCAGCGCTGCTCCTGAGAGCCGTCGCTAGATTTGAACCGCCAAGCCTGCAGGCCAAAGTCCCGCACTCAACCACTTATGCCACCAGGGCTCAAAATCTTTTGATACATCTAGTTATCTAATATCTAGAAGATCCCATCATCTATTTTCCTCCTGCTGTTTATGTGGTTTTCATTGTTTGATCATGTATTTATGATACATTTTAAGGCCCCTTGGTATATCCATATTTTTTTCATAGGTGATCTTGATAGTTCCAGGTTTTACTCTTAGGCTTTTTATCAATCTTGGGTTCGTTTTTGTCTATGATGCAAGATATGAGCCCCATTTCATTTTTCTCCAAATGAATATCTAACACTGTCATTTAATTGTATCCTTTATGTGGGTAAATTTTATTATATGTAATTATATCTTAGGAAAACTGTTTACAAAAGAAAGAGAAGAGCTGAGAAAACAATGCCACCACCCCCCCCCCCCCCCCCCCAAAAAAAAAAAAAAGCAACAACCAGATTTCCCTGTCTTTCCTCTGTGGCTTCACTTGTTCAGTGCCTACCCTCCATGACTCCCACGTGTCTCTAAGAGGCTACATGCAATTCCTTTTACCAATTACAGACACAGTGTCTGAGAGCAAAGAAAAGGTCTATTTCTTCCCAGTGGTTCCTTTACCAGCCATGGGACATTTCTTAGAGCAGTGGTTCTCAACTTTCTCATGCCGCAGCCCTTTAATACATTTCTTCATGTTGTGATGATCCCTTAACCAGAACATTATTTTGGTTGCTATTTCATAACTGTAATTCTCATAGTTATTAATCGTCATGTAAATATCTTATATGCAGAATGTATTTTCATTGTTATGAATTGAACTTAATGAAAGCATAGTGTTTAATCACAAGCAATGTGTAATTATATATTGTGAAATCTTTATGTTTTCCTTAGGTGACCCCTGTGAAAGAGTCATTTGACCTTCAAAGGGGCCATGACCCCCAGGTTGATCAGAGTCATGTAGGGCGAAGAGAGATCCTTCTTAGACAAATCATGGTGTCTTACTGAACAGGAGGAAGCTGCAGAGACTTCCCTAAGTCTCATGACCACTAAAGAGCTACCCAAAGTGCCATTTGGTTATTCCAAAAGTGGGAGTAGGCAAGAGCGGAGAAGAGCTGAAGCCAAGCAGCCCTGCCGGCTGCACGGGTGAACCTGCAGTGTTGGGGCCTCAGCACTTCAGAGGACGTTCCTTTACTTTAGAAAGTATAGTGTGCACCCCTTGGCTGAAAATAGAAAATTAAGAAACAAATATTAAAACATTCTCTTCAATTCTCCATTTTTCAATGATATGAGTTTTAACTTCATTAATTATTTAAATTAGGCCTTTTGATGAACAGCCATATTATTGAAAACCTGCATTGCTGCAACCTCTGTAAAACCTGAACCAGCATAACGAAAATGCTGACGATCGCCTAGCCCTCCCCTGCCATGTAATATGTGCTTAAGATCATTTGCAAGCAACTTTCTGATCAGATAACTTTTAAAATATGATGGAGTGACAGCACAGTTTTAATTACAATAAAATTAAAATTCCTAAAAATGCACATTAGTATACTTTTAAGCTTTTCAAAAAGAGAAGATTATTTCCCAAAAGTGTATTTGTTATATAGATATATGGATCTCCAAACACATTTCTTCCTAGAAGCAATATCGCAAATGATAGTTGTTAGATTAGTCCTGAGAGCCTGTTTAGCCAGTTATATAATTGAACTATATCATATTAATAGTAACGGTAAGTTTTTCTAGTGCAGTTGATGGAAAACTTGGCACGGGGGTGCATTGGGCTTTTGCATCAGCAGCTTTGGCTGGGTGGGGTGACATAAGTGACGGTACTCTGCATCTGGAGATGGTGGTGTGGAACTGGAAGTGAACTTGCCTTACAAATACACTCCAACTTGAGATGCACTTTTTGAAAAGCTTATCACAGTAAATATACCTCTTTAGGCAAACATGCACTTTAATAAAGTGCCTCCATTGCCATGGCAACATATCCAGATTCTATAGCGCCTTGTTTTCAGAGGACTTTGCTTCCCCTTTTTGAGGCACCGACATCCAAGGCCAAAGTTCTTCATGGCTGCCACACTCATTGTATTATGAGTTTCTACTGTTCAGAATATTAGGGAAAATGAAGCATGCAAAATTATTCTTCTGGGGCTGAGCCCCGGTGCCGTAAGTGGTTGAGTGCGGAACTGCAACCCGCGGGCTTGGCGGTTCAAATCCAGTGGATGCTGGGTAGCGCCCACGACCACCAGAGGCAGTGATGCCCACACACACAAAAAAAAATTATTATTCTGGCTTTGCACACATATGTATGAAATTTAAATAGACTTTTTTTACTATTAAAATATTCCTAATGACTTATGCAGATTTTAAGAGTAATAGTAAAGCCTCATATAATGTAAACAGTAGAAACAAATGCATCCAAAACGTCCCTGAACGATTTTCCATATCTCTTATCTGGCAGTTTGTTTTGCTTTGGTGGCTTATGTGTTGCTATGCTGCAAGAAGCTCTTGCACTGCTATTTGAAATGCCAGTAGTCACTCAAGGTGAACTTCTAGAGTTAAGGCAGACCAGGAAGAAGGAGCTGTGTATCTACATTGCACACCTTATGAAAAGCAGTGCATCGTTGGTTGATACGCCAAGCTCCTTAGGTTGGAGAGCACACAGATACAACTGGGGAGGAGCTGCCGCCTCAAAGTACAAAGCAAACAAACACACTGCCGTTGAATCAAACCCAGCTCACAGCATCCGTGTAGCATTTGGTAGAGCTGCCCCTGTTCCCCAGACTATAACTTTTTACAGGAGTAGAAAGCCGCCTCATTCTCCCAGGGAGGAGGCTGGTAGTTTCAAGCTGGTGACCTTGTGGCTAGCAGCTCAGGTAACTACACCACCACCAAGGTTCTGCCCTCCAAGTACAGGGGACCTTAATAATGTGTCTAGAATAAAACTTTTGGACCTTTGTTTATGCAATATGACTCCAAATGAAAAGAAAAAAACTGCAACATCCATTAATAATCAATATGTGAAATGTACAAAGTATGAATCTAGGCAAGTTGGAAGTTGTCAACAATGAATCATGAGCTAAAATTGATTGGTATGCACTATTTTGAATCAGATAGTTTTATGGGACTACTATAAAGGGAATGATAAATTAGGAATGCTTTTAACTTTTCAATCTTTCTGAGAATGCATCGAGTAGAATTTTGACCAATTCAGCAATTTCTACATGATTACAATCATGTGTAACCATTATCACCCCTGTGGTGTCGTGGTGGGTTCCTCAAGGTCAGCAGTTCAAAACCACCAGCCGTTCCACAAGAGAAAAATGAGGCTTTCTACTCCCATAAGACTGATAGTTTGGGAAGCCCATTAGGGTAGGTCTACTTTGTCCTCTAGAGTTGCAATGAGTCAGAATCGACTCAGTGGCATTGAGTGTTTCCACATTGTTCCAACCCCATCGCTATAGAGACCCATCCCTCTAAGTTTCCTATCTAAGCTTTGGAGTTGATGTTGTCAATTTGATCCCATAAAGTCTCAAGACTTCTTCAGGAATTACTGAACTGCAAGATCAGCAATTCTAACTTCCCAGCCACTCTGAAAGAGAAAGATGAGGCCATCTGCTCCCATAAAGATTCACAGCCACAGAACCTTTCTGTAGCAGTGGCTCTTAACCTGTAGGTCACAACCCCTTTGGAGGTCGATTGACCCTTTCACAGGGGTCACCCGATTCATAATAGTAGCAAAATTACAGTTCTGAACTAGCAACAAAAATAATTTTATGGTTGGGTCATCACAACATGAGGAACTGTATCAAAGGGTTGCAGCATTAGAAAGGTTGAGAACCACTGCTGGATAGGGTCACTATGGTAAGAGTTGATTTGGGGTATTGTTTGATCTTAATAAGACCTCAGGGAATATTTATGGTTTATGGTTTAAAGATTATCTCTTAGGGCAATAGGTCAAGGATTCATCTACTGTCTTTGGATATAGAAAGTATGGATCCCATGAGAATTTTAAATTCTCTTCTGTGTTACATCCTTTTGATAGAGTTCTTAGGATTTTTCATCAAAATGTTTAACAATGGTATTTGGACCTCATCCAGATATGATGTCAGGGCAGAGGAGGTAGTTGTTAATTTTCTCCTGCTATTTCTTATTCCTCTGTTGTTCTAAGCAAATGGAGACTTTGGGGGTGGGCATCACTGCCTCTGGTGGTCATGGGCACTACCCAGTGCTGCTCCTGAGAGCCGTTGCTGGATTTGAACCGCCAAGCCCGTGGGCCACAGTCCCACACTCAACCACTTACGCCACCAGGGCTCAGCCCCTTTGTTTTGTTTTTAACCTTGGGAATTTCTTTATGCTTGGTAATTGTAGGTGTCATGTGTTAGCTTGTCCATATGAAAGATACAATTGGAAGTTCTTTCCCAACGCTGTCTCTTTCAAGCATATTATCTCTCCCATATTCCCAACACTCAATAAAGTGGCAGAAAGTTTTAGTGTTACTAATTTTACAGTAACTTATACTAATTTTGGTTTCCTTATTAGTCACCTTGTGCATGATTCTAGTCATGTTTACAATAGTTACAGGCAAACCATATAATGCACCATGGAAATATTTTCTTTCATACACAACACTTCATTTTTTTGTAGTTGATTAACTGTGAATCTGTTGTGCATCCTTTTCCCTGTCTTTTGGTTAGTTTTCTAACAACGGATTCATCCACTAACTCTTCACTATTCCATATCTTCCCAGTTTCTTTAACCATTATGAATTATTCTAGTTTTTTTTCTTTTTAACAAATAAGGCTTTTGTTGCCTTTCCTTCAATTCACAATAAAACGTTTAAAAAGAAAAAAAGGAAACAGCACCTTTTTTTCTTCTCTCCTGAGACTAAACCTGGTTTTCTATTAGAATGATTGTCTATTTTGTAGAATGGAATGGGAGAGGACATATGGCAGTCTTAAATAGAATTAACTGTTTAAAATGCATTTAACCAGCTCTTAGGCTCTTAGCTTACTCCAGCTACTTCCAGACTGTCTATTTCCAAAATGTTGTTTCCATGGGGTCTTCTCCAATTCTCTTTGCTTCCTGTACACTTTGCTGTCATTGTAATGTAATTGTCATTGTAATATAATGTCATTGTCATGTAATGTAGTCTGGTTGGAGGAGAGGTTAAATATGCCCATTCTCTCATCTTCAGAATTTCAATATAACTATCTTTTAACAGTTAAATGATAATATATTCAGGTTTTAAGCTTAATTCTTTAAGCTGTCTTTTCTAAATATAATTCCTATTTAATCCATCTTATACTGAATTCTCACTCGCAGTAAGTAAAACTCAAGCTAATTAATTGCCACCGAGTCAGTTCTGACTCAAGGTGACCTTTCGGACATAGTACACTACCCTTGTGGGCTTCCAGGATTCATCTCTTTTCCCAAGAAAAGGTTGGTGGATTCGAACTTCCGATGTTAGGGTTAGCAGTCCAACACATAATAGATGACTTAGCCTCCAATGAATTCTGAAAAGGCTATTCAATCTGATCTTTCTTTTTTCTATTTCATCATTTCTCCATCTTCCCCCTCTTCTCTCAACCCTCCCTCAACCCTCTCTTCTGTGGTCTGTAGTCCATATTCCCAGTTTCCTGTGGGATGTTCTGTAGTCCATAGACAAGTTCACTCACCTGGTTTTCCGAGTATCTCAACAATCTATTGTAACTGCGTCTTTCTAAGCCTACCCAGTGTCTACGTTACAGAAATAAACCAACTGCCTAACCCCTTAAGTTTTAATATTGGCGTGCTTATTCTCTCCACCCCCCCCCGCCTTTTTTTTTTTTTAACCATCTTCTCCTTAAGCTTGTCCCATTTTTAGTGTCTTGAATGAGCTCTTCTGAAAATCAGCTCAACAAAAATTTCAAACACAATCTAGGGGCATAGCCTACTTGACGCCTTCCTTTCTATAAAGACTCTTAGTTTGGGGTTGAGCCCCAGTGACATAGTGGTTGTGTGCGGGACTGTGGCCCCCTGGGTTAGAGATTCAAATCCAGCAGCAGCTCTCCAGGAGCAAGGCTGGGCCTCCTACTCCCACCACCAGAGGGCAGTGATGCACCCCCCCCCAAAAAAAAAAAAAACCGTGTGTTGTTGGTTTCTCTGACTTATACCTTGTAGGTTTGGGGGGTTTTTTTGTCTGCCCCAACCCCATCCCGCTGTTCTTCTTTCAAGTGGCCTGTGAGTGTAGGCTCATGACAGCCTGGAGAATAATGCACTGAAAAGTTCATAGACACTGGTTGCTTTTCCTTATTAGTGTTTTACTTTTTGAAGAGTTTTTCTTTTCTAATTAAAAGAAAGTGACCTTGTATTTTATATAAACACTCTGGTGTTAATATAGTTTCACTTTTAATATTTAGGCTGGTGCGGTGAAAGATTATATTAAGGTGATGCTGCAGAACGAGTCACTAAAATTTCTGGTTTTTGCTCACCATTTAAGTATGCTGCAAGCTTGTACAGAAGCCGTCATTGAAAACAAGGTAGGCTATTATGTTGTTCTATAATAACACTTTGGAAATGTAGATTCTTCATATATTAACTTTCTTTTAGTTTTATAATTGAGTTTATTTTATCTTTTTTAGGTGATATGGTTTGGAAGTTATTTTTTGTTTTTGTTTTTTGGGCATCACTGCCCTCTGGTGGTGGGAGTAGGAGGCCCAGCCTTTGCTCCTGTGGAGCTGCTGCTGGAATTGACCCTCTAACCCAGTGGGCTGCAGTCCCGCGCACAACCACCACACCACCAGGGCTCAGCCCCTGGAAGTTATTATTAAACATTTTTCTTGTTAATTATGTTACCATAGTACTTATTTTTAGCTTACATCTCTCATAATTTTCCATTGATGAAATCTGACTTGATTAATTGTGGGCTTGATAATGGCTGAATCCCATTTTTATCCTTGGTTATGACATTAGAGAGTGGTCTAAGCACTTAAACTTAACCTCACCTACAAGATAATTTTAGGCTGAAGCAGATGCAAAGGGAAAAGAAGCCTGAATTCCACTGATCACCCTAGCTTTGCTGTCATGCCTTTGAAGCTCCCGAGTACATGTGCTCTGTAGAATACGATGGCATAGAAAGAAATTGAAGCTAAGACATCTCTGACAGGGACTCCACCTGGGCAGTTTTGCCAGATCTGCTTGCCTACTACCTCATCACATGTCCAGTTTGTTTTCCAACAGTCCTTCCATGATGATGGCTTCTTCTTTTTTAAGCCCTTTTACGAAGGCTCTTACAGCTCTTATAGCAATCTACACATCAATTGTATATAAGTTGCCATCATCATTTTCCAAGCATTTTATTTCTACCTGTGGCCTTGGCATCGGCTTCTTTATTTTCCCTCCCTCCTCAACCCCGACTTCTATTTCTGGTGTCAAAGTTCAAACCTGTCGTCTGCTATCTTACTAAATGCTGGAGACTTCCAGAGATGCTCACAAGCAGCCAGAAGACATTTTCTGACAAAGGTTGTGCTTACAGTTTAGGTGGCAGCCAAGACATTTTCCTGAGTAGATAGATTTGTAAATGAAAGAGCAGGTCAAAACTGTTGAAATGTTTGTATGTCATTTTAAATATTAGCTAATATGCTCATTGCTATGACCAAAGAAGCTACTCTCATATTTCCTTCATAAACAGATTTATAAATAGCATAGCACACTAAAGTAATGTACAGTAGGAGGTGTTTTCTTATTAATTATCCAATAATTTCTGTAGGATATCTTCTAAGGAAGTTAATGTTAAATATATATTTAAGATTGAATATTTTTAAATTTAGATTTATAATATTTTCTCATTCTGATTCTGTTTCACCTTAATCCTTTATGACCTCTTGGATATAAAGTATTCACTTACACTTTCCACTTCAAGCATTGTTTTGTGGTTATCACTGCCCCCTGGTGGGAGTAGGAGGCCCAGCCTTGCTCCTGGAGAGCTGCTGCTGGATTTGAACTGTGGGCCGCAGTCCCGCACACTACCACTACGCCACCAGGGCTCAGTCCTCACTTAAAGCATTTTTGAGTGGGAAGAATATATCCCATTTTTATTGTGTGCTGCCATCTGCTGGGAGTCTGTGTAGCTGCATGAATCTGAAGAAACAGACCTTAAACTCACCAACCCTAGCACCAGAGACTCCTTGTCCATATTGCTTCACAAAAAGTTAGTTTTGGGGGGAAGAGTAGGCGTTGTTTCCATTTCATTCAAAATGTGCTTTCCCTGGATCACTGATATTTTCAGATTTCCATTTAACTTCAGCAATAGTTTAAAAATGTTGACAGTCATGGTGTATTAGAGGGGCCTTTCTCCTAAACTCCCTCTAGCCTGACTTATTATGTGTTTTCTTCAAAAAGATGCTCACAGATTCATGCATCTGCCCTCAATGAATGCTAAACAGGTCATGCTACCTATTTTAAGGCATAGCAAACTGATAGGAGACATTCTGTTTCTTGAGTAGCGTGAGTGTCCCCTTCTACAAGTGACTGTTGTATGTCTTATCAGTCTAAAGCTAAGTTTTCCATAGGTGTGCATATGTGAATAAAACTATTTGAAACTCAGGTCTTCACTTATTTTCAAGAAGTTGAGTAATGTGTCCATGTGATCTTTTCTAACACAAAGCCCTGCTTTTTCCCAACTTCATTCATTCTATCATCACTTAGTGTTTTCTTGCTTTTCAAAAATGCACGTGTCTTGGTTTCCCACTGCAAAAGAGATAACAGAACTATATATTTTCTTTTCATGTTAACAATGTCAAAAGATAAGTCATAGATGAGTGTTTGGAATGTTTCAAAAATTTATGCTCTCTGATTCATGAAGCCATACTACATGAGAAATATATGAACAGAATCAGCATTCTGTTTTCCTTCTTGTGTAGTTTTGCTTTGAAATTAGTGATCCTATAACTTTAAAGTTCATCTGATTCATCATGTAAAATTTGTTGTCTGTTTTCTTTTTTGTTTTGTTTTGATTTGTGGGCATCACTGCCCTCTGGCAATGGGAGTAGGAGGCCCAGCGTTTGCTTCTGTGGAGCTGCTGCTGAAATTGAACCTCCACTCCAGTGGGCCGCAGTCCCGCGTACAACCACTACGCCACCGGGGCTCAGCCCTGTTGTCTCTTTTCTTAGAGCTCTATTAAAGACAACCTTAACTTCATTCAGCAAAGTTCTGTGCAGCAACTGCTAATATGTAGGTATTTCCTTTTGCATTAATAATAAAAAATGACTTTATTTTAAAGCAGCTTAAACAAAGAAGGAAAGAGTTATTATAAGATTCTATTCCAGAAGTAGATATGATAACCCAGTTCTCTTCTTTGAAGCCAGACATTAAAGAAATTAGTGAATGTAGGTAAAATTTTTCGAAGGGTTGTCTTTAGGAAACCATGAAAGAACTTTCTTGTGTAACATTTCCTAACCTATCATCTTAACCATCTTCCATATTTATGTGAACATAAAAACTATAAAATACATAAGTGAGATCGGTGTATATGGGTGTGATCTAATTTTGCATTTCTCTTATGGACTCCAGACTCATTATATTAGAATAGACGGAAGTGTTCCATCTTCAGAAAGAATACATCTGGTTAATCAGTTTCAGAAGGATCCTGATACTCGAGTAGCTATCCTGAGCATTCAGGCTGCTGGTCAGGTAAGAAATCCAAATCTAAGTTTGATAATGAAATGTTGATATAATTAAAAGGTAACTAAATATAATGAAAACATTTATATCTGGATAGCTGATAAAATAAATATTCATTTCACTTCAGAGAGTGGTAGAAATACAATGGAAGGAGACCGCTATCCTTTGACTCAAATTTCCTAAATTTTCAAGGAAAGAATTTCAAAAACCTTTTTTCCTTCATTGGAATGTACAAAGTTTTTTTTTTGTTTTTTTCACTTATCGTTCTTTTGCCATTTATTTTACTTGTGTTTCATCATTAGAGGTTCTCAGAATTTTTTATGACATGCCCCAGACTTCTCCATGTTGTTTCATGTGGGATTTGATTTGGCTGTAAGTAAATGAAAACTTAAATTGACAGTGATTTCAATATAGGTCCCCCTCCCTCAAATCAAGCATGGTGATTCCATGAAGCCTTTATCACCTTCTTGCTTTCTGCTTTACCACCTGTTGCCAGTATTTCTTATATAACAGCTCCTCTATCACAGCTTGCAATCCAGGCAGGAAATTAAAAAAAGCAATACTTAGAGGTCAGTTGCCCCATGGCCACACCTGACCGGAAGGGAAGCTGGGAAATGTAGTCTTTGTTATGGGTAGCCCGGCTAAGTGCTAAGTCTTTCTTACAAAGGAATGTAATAGAAGAACAGGCATCAGAGATTGCAGTGCCAGTGAGTCCCATACTAAGAAAGAAGAGATCCTTCTGGACTTTTCTCTGATACCACTATCATTTATTTTTATATAAATATCTAAATAGGGGATTTAAAAAGCTCATTGTCATCAACTCCACTTCCACTGATTTCGACCCTATCATGTGACCCACTGTGTCACCAGGGCTGCTGCTTTGTAATATTTAACATTCACCAGGACAGTGATGCCACACACACACACAAAAAAAAGAAAAGTTAAAAATTCATATATATTTAACATCGATTGCCAGGTTCGATCTGGTGACTAGGGCAGTGGCCATGCTGATAGTCCCCGGGCCGCAGAGCAGGGGCACAGGCGGCCTAGCCAGGACCATGCTGGGTGAGGGCGGACAGGGGTGAAAAAAAAAAAAATTTAACATCACTCCCTGCCATGGAGTCAAGTCCAACACATAATGACCCTGTAGGACAAGGAAGAACTGCCCTGGTGGATTTCTGGGACTGTAACTCTTTACAGAAGCAGAGTAGCTGGTGATATCAACGACTGTCCTTAAAGTTGAAGCTTAGTGCGTAACCCCTCTGCCATGACGGCTCCCTGTTATTTACACGGGGGAAAGTAATTTAACATACTACTGGGCATTCAACCTCGCACAGGCCATATCTGGCACCTTCTGGAGACTCTATAATATGAACCAGGTCCAAAGGATCTGCTTTACCCAGCTAACTGGTGTATTTGAAGTAAGTATTTTTATAGAGAGACTCTATTTAGAACTCACTAGAAGTTCTAAACAAGACAAAAGTTAATACTTCTGTCACATTGGACTAAACTTTCTTGAGTTCAAACTTTATATCTGCTAGAATGTTGTAGCCATAGAGAATATTAAACAAAAAAGAAAAACCTTAAAATTAGAAATAAAGTACTGGCTGAGCCCCGGTGGCGCAGTGGTTGTGCTCAGGACTATGGCCCACTGGGATAGAGGTTCAATTCCAGCTTCACGGAGCAAAGGCTGGGCCTCCTACTCCCACCACCTGAGGGCAGTGATGCCCCCCCCAAAAAGAAACTTAGAAATAGAGTACTGGCTGAACCCCGGTGGCGTAGTGGTTGTGCGTGGGACTGTGGCCCACTGGGATGAAGGTTCAATTCCAGCTGCAGCTCCACAGGAGCAAATGCTGGGCCTCCTACTCCCACCACCAGAGGACAGTGGTGCAAAAAAAAAAAAAAGAAATAGAGTACTCATAGCTGTGGGGATGGTAACAGGAGGAAGCCAGATATGAAAGTCTGATCAATCAAACAAGTTACTGCCATCAAGCCAACTCTGACCCATGGCCGCCCCACAAGACAGAGTAGAACTGTGGGTTTCTAAGACTGTAAGTTTTTACAGAAATAGGAAGCTTCATTTTTCTCCTGAAGGAAAATCTGAGAGTGCCCTAATAAAAGATCTTTCAAAATTAAGAATATATAGGCTATTCCGATTTTAATCAAGAGTGTAATAACTACAGACCTTGTTGGTATAAGTCAACAAGTTTGCTGCAAAATCATAGAGCTCTCTTTTAAGCAAAAATAGTAAAATATTTGTTTGGAAGCTATTATTTCACAGCATATCCTCCACCTAGGTCTCTACACACTTCCGAAGGTGAAATTTATATCTCTCCAACCCTAGTGAAAAATTCCACACTCCTGATTTTTTAAAATTTTTATTGGCGGCTACATGCCCCCACTCTCCCCAGTCATCAGCGCCAGACACTCTCGTCCCCTCTCCCTCGTGTAATCCCAACCCCCAATTGCGGTCTCTCCCTGTGGGCCACCAGACGGGGTTGAGTTACCAGGTATGCTGGGGGGTGGGGGGAGTTCCTGGTGGCCCCGTGGCTTTGGAGCTGGGCAGCTACTCTCATGATCCACAGTTTGAACCCACCCACCTGTCCCTGGGAGGAAGACGAAGCTCTCTGCTACCTGAAAGGCTTACCCTCTCTATCATCTAATGTGGGGTATGGGACGTGTCAACCAGCTGGACAGGAGAGGCTTGGGGCTGGATGAGGACGTTATAGGAAGGACAGGAAAGGGCTGGCAACACAGTGGTCGGACTTGAGTCCAACAACACCAAGTAAAGCCTAAGCAAACCCAGAGTCTGTACGTGAATCCCAATTCCTAAGACACTAAAGGAGAAACTTGAACTGGTGCCTGGTGGTGTCCAAGGCTATCCACTTGTACAGAGGGGGCTGCTGGTTCTTTCTTCGGTGAAGGACCGGCCTGGCGCTCTGAACCTGCTGACCCAGTGCTGAGCGGCTCTGCCACCCCGGCTGCTTCTTCATAGTGCATCATCCTGCCTTCCCTGCACTCAGACAGGAGAGGAGGGCTAGATTGACTTGAACAAAGTTCATTACCGAAGAGAACGTGTGGCTTTTTCCCACAGCCTTTAATTTTCTACCATTACATTCTGACCTGGAAATTTTTCATGAAAAAGTCAAGATATTGATAAACTTATATTTCAATACTACCATACTTTTCCTTCTTAGATCAAGAGAAATGTTAGAAATCCATAAAACATGCCAACTAAATAAAAAAATTCAAGTGTGTACTTGAAAAAAATACTATATTGACATATAATTCACAAACCTTACAATTCAGTAGTTCAGCCATATTAAGAACAGTACAATCAACACCACAATCAATTTTAGAACATTTCTTTATTCTTCTGCTCATTGCTGTTAACTCTCCCATTTTCTCCCAACTTCCCCTGCCAAGGAACCATTAATCCAGCTAGTGTCTCTATAGATTTACCTATCCTGGGCTTCATATACAGAAAAACATTCTAAAAAGAAAAAAGGCTAACAGCAATAAATAAGAATTAAAACAGAAAAACCTCAATCGGAAAGAAAGCAAAAAGTATTAAAAACTAGAACAAATTAAAAATGGGTGGGCTGAGCCCCAGTGGCGTAGTGGTTGTGCATGGGACTGCGGCCCACTGGGATGGAGGTTCAATTCCAGCTCACAGGAGTAAAGGCTGGGCCTCCTACTCCCACCACCAGAGGGCAGTGATGCCTTAAAAAAATAAATTAAAAAAAAATTTTTAAATGAGTCAAAAGGCATTGAGCCTCTCTCTACTCAAGTATTCCCTCAATGCAAGAATACTTTGTTCTAATAACCTGGCATTCTGTGATGCTCACCTTCCCAACATGATCGCTGAAGACAAAATGGGTTGCATAGCAAATGTGGTAAAGAAAGCTGATGGTGCCGGTTATCAAAAGATAAAGCACCTGGGATCTTAAAGGCTTGAAGATAAGCAAGTGACCATCTAGTTGAGAAGCAAGAAAGTCTGGATGGGAAAAGCACACCAGCCTGTATGATCATGATGTGTCCATGAAATCAGGTAACAGGCATCAAAAGACCCAGAACAAAAAATCATATCAGTGAATGAGGGGGAATGCAGAGTGGCCATCTCCTTATAGAAGGGTCACAAGGAAGAAACCAGTCAGGCAGGGTATAGTATAGCACCAATGAAACATACAACTTTCCTCTAGTTCTTTCTGTTTCCTCCCTGCCACTATCATGATCCTAATTCTACTTCACAAATCTGGCTAGGCTAGAGGATACACACGGGTACAGAGAAGAGCTGGAAAAACAGCGAACCCAGGGCAGATAAACCACTTGGGACCAATAATGAGAGTAGCAATACCAGGATGGGAAGGAGAAGGTTGGGGGAGAAAGGAGTAACCAATCACAATGATCTACATATAACCCTCTCCCTGAGGGAAGGACAAAAGAAAAGTGGGTGAAGGGAGACATCGGTCAGTAAAAGACATAAAGAAATTAATAATTTATAAGTTATCAAGGGCCTGGGGGGCGAAGTGAGGAAAAATGAGGAACTGATACTAAGGAGTCAATTTACAAGAAAGAAAAAGTTTTAAAAATGATGATGACAACAAATGTGCTTGTCACAATGGATGGATGTATGGATTGTGATAAGAGCTGTATGAGCCCCCAATAAATGATTTTTAATAAATGGGTCATGGTTAAAGGGATATCAGATGATAAAGTGTTAAATTCTGAACCAGCTGCATTTTCAGTAATCCACTTTCCAAAGCCTTCTGCATGATAATAAGACTATTCACATCCCTAGTCCATGGTCAAAGGAAATTCCCCAGAGGCCTAATCCACATTTTTTTCCCTTTACTTTTTTCTTTTTTATCTGAAATAACTTTAAAATAAGTCAAATGATAAGTCATTATATTTTAACCCAATTAAATGTACCATAATCAACTTTACAGCTCTATTTAGTTACAGACCTGGTCACCTCCCTCCACTATAGCCAGAGGGGGTTCACTGGAGCCTTAATCCATGTGTGGGCATGCAAATGGGTTTTGTTTTTTCTTTTGGGGCATCACTGCCCTCTGGAGGTCATGGGAGCTACCCAGTCTTGTTCCTGGAGAGCAGCTGCTGTATTTGAACTGCCAAGCCCGTGGGCCGCAGTCCTGAACTCAACCACTACGCCACCGGGGCTCAGCCTGGGTTTTGTTCTTCACTATCATCCATAGACTTTTACAAACCAAAAGTCTGATACCATTCCCTCCTTCATATTTAGATTTTATTATTTATAATCCATGGATCACAAAAGTTCGTGTGCTTCTTCCATGAGGACTTATGGACACCTCATACTCTTTGATATTTTATACCACATCAAAATGATGGTTTTGGCATCCTCAAGGCAAACAAACTATGTTCCCTTTCAATATCATTTGAGTTTGGGGGAACAAAAAGAAGTCTAGAGGGTCAAGATCAGGGCTGTAAATGGATATAGTAAGGTTTCTCAGAGGAATTGTTGCACATGCTACACTCAAAGAATGAGCAGGTGGGTGCATTGTCATACTAGAAAAAAACTCCCTCAGGGCAACTTTCTTGGTCTTTTTCTCACCATTGCAGCTCAGTTTTCATTTTAAGGCTTCTTCCTAATGAGACCTTGCAATCATCCTGTGTCCATCAAGAAAATATGCCTATTTGGAATCCCCAAAAACAGTAACCATAAACTTCTGAATTCTCTGCCTTGAAGTGAAATGGCCCCTTGGATAGCCTAGGAAGCCACTGAAGGCAGCTTAAGAGACTGAGGCAAGTGAGTGACTGAGAGGACTTGTCTGCAGCCACACACCAGTCACAGAGACAGGGTTCAGCATATTTTGTGTGGCAAAAGCCATGCATGTATGAACTTGAACCCTTTTCACAATACTTTTTTTACTTAATTGAGTAAAATTCAAAACTTCTACTATAATAGTGGGGGTTTTTTGGGTTGTTTTTTTTTTTCATTCTTCTTCAAACCCAGGAGAACATTTAATATTATTTTTCAGTCTCACAATTCAAAAGCATCCTTTTGGGGGGTCTTTTTTACTTATCACCCAGCTTTTGTGTGTACATGAGGTGATTGAAAATATCATATCTTTCCACTACATGTATGGAGCTGCTCTACCTCAAACTCACCTGTCGGCTGAAATTTCATAATGTGAGAAGACTCCAATGTCTATTACACTAAGCGCTTCGAACTGGTGGTCTTTAGACTTTGACTCATATCTCTTGCCTTGGGGTACCCAGTGCTGATGACTCAGGACTACCATATGAGGGCATGACTCCCCAAACTATATATATTTTTTTGGGGGGGGGCATCACTGCTCTCCGGTGGTGGGAGTGGGAGGCCCAGCCCCACTTCTGGAATTGAACCTCCGTCCCAGTGGGCCGCAGTCCCGCGCATAACCACTACGCCACTGGGGCTCAGCCCCCAAACCATATATTTTTAAAATCATTTTACTGGAGGCTCATACATCTTTTTTCACAATATATAAATACATATATTGTGCCACGCATCTTCGCATGCCTACTGCCATCATCATTTTCCAAACATCCACTTTTCCACTTGAGCCCCTGACATCAGCTTCTCATCTTTTCCCCTCCATCCTTGCTCCCCCTTCCCCACCAACCCTCAATCTTTATAAATTATTACTGCTTTGTCATAACTTCCACTGCCCGATGTCTGCCCTCGCCCACTCCTCCAATGTCTGTCCTCCTGGTAGGAGGTTATGCGTAGATCCTTATAGTTACCTCCTCCTTTCTACCCCGCCTTCCCTCCACCCATCTAGTACTCCTCCGTAGTAGGTCACTATAATGTTTTCATAGCAATAAAGGAAAACAAAAGGCCTTTAAGGTAAGTCATTGTTTATTTAGAAGCACTTAGAATGGTTTGATCATGTCAGCATGCTGTCTCTCTGCTCTTGAGTTGTCATATAATGCGTATAGTTGTAGCAGTCATGTAATCTTGTATCAGTTTGAGGATTATGAATTTAGGAGTGTAGTCTAGCCTGTCAATCTGGAGATAGTCTATGAGACCTCTGTGTGGACATGGCTTTCTCTGAGAATTCTGGGAAATCTGGCCATATTTTCCCCTTGGAGATGAAAGACTCACAACTCAGTCCCTGGGAGACACTCTACTGACAAGACACAAAGCTGACTCCCTGTGACACATCCCAGAAGAAAAGCCACACAGACTTACCCTGCTGGAATTAGACCTCTGAAGCCAGAAAAACCAGGTAGAGACTCCTGCCAGTGCTAAGATGCTTGAGAAGTCATTGAAAGGCCCCTGCAAGCACTGAGATGCTTCTACCTCCACTGGATACACAAGACTGCGCCCACTGGCCTGTGATTGTCCTGACATCAATGCATGTGCTTCGTGAGTCTGAAGAGGACTTATAGATTGGTAGCGGACATACAAGCTAATATCGGACTTATGATCTTGTACTGAAGTGGGTTGGAATGTTTTCTTAATGTACAGTTACTCTTGTATATAGAACACTTTCTTATACACACATGAGTGTTTATTATGAATTTGTTTCTCTAGTCTACCCAGACAGACTAACACAACACTTAAAACTGAACTCTGTAAATACAACATCTCATTTTGCCAACATTATCTCAAATACTTTATGGAACTTCCTCCCACAAATTGCAAAACAGTTTAATGTGGTGATGGCTTGATAATTGCCATAGTTTTATTGCATCTTATTTTTGTCCCAAAGTAACTGATTTTCAGTATATTTTCCAGCTTGAGCAATAGCACCACCATTTAATGAATGCTAGTATGACATTGTTAGATGATATGAAAACATTTTGTGTTAACAATAGCAATGCATATCAAAATAGCACAGACATCACAAAAGCCACTCACAGAAGTTCCTGGCTTGTGAACAACAGCGTGAGTTGGAGGGGCCTCTTGAGGTGGTGGGTATTTCTGTCAACCCACTAGTATCGTGAACTACCATGTTGCCATAACATAATAAGAGTAACATAGCATGGTTTACAAGTCACTCCAATTTCTAGCCTGAAAGTCACATTTCCTGGTAGTTTTAATTTGAGGCGATATGCAGCATTTCATACATTGATTATAAAGTGAGACAGTGTTTTTTATGTCACATTATCTCATTATTCAATTATACAAAACAGATTACAAATACCCTAGAGATATATTGAGATATAAGTCAGTATACTTGAGGGTCTTCAGGATGCATCATGAGATTCCAGAGCAAGAAAATCTGGCTTTAGATATAATTTTCTTTCCTTGTAGCACAGTCGTACAAATTACATGAAGAGAGTATGTCAAAGCTATCTGCCTAGTTGCTATGGATACCATGTGTTAGAAATTTTATTCTAGTTTATCATGTGTTTTATTAGATTTTTCAAGTGGTAATGTGAGCCATCTTTACCAGAAGATAAAGGGATTTTGTTCATATTGATCCATCAAGGTGACTTTTAAAATCTTGAAATACTTGTCAAATGAGTTTGTATAGTTCACCTGACTGCTTTTCAAGTAGTCTACTTCGCTTGTCTTTCATGAATTAATTTCTCTTAATTTGACCTAGAATGATAGAACAAATTGTTTTCAGGTCTTCCTGAATTCTCTCATCCATCTAACGTGTTCAAGAACAGCTATTCTATATGATGTTCTATTGCATTCTCAGTTTATTTGCATCTCCATTTCTTTGGCTTATTTTGCTTAGGGTTTAACATTCACTGCTGCCACTCATGTTGTATTTGCTGAATTGTACTGGGATCCTGGACATTTAAAACAAGCAGAAGACCGTGCTCATCGAATTGGACAGTGCAGTTCTGTGAATATTCATTACCTCATTGCAAATGGGACTTTAGACACCCTTATGTGGGGAATGCTGAATCGTAAGGTAAAACTGGAATTTAAATCAAGTTACCAACTTATTCACTGTGGCCCTTAGCTTTCAAGAGTTTAGAAGCTGAGTGTTTGTGTTCTCAGGGAAATAATACTTAATTACCTGAAGATAATGAAGTATAGATCAAGTTCAGAAAAAGCCTCAATTGCTAGTACACTTAATCTGCTGTACTCTGTAATAAAAACAATAAGAAAGGGTTATGAATTAGCATATATACCAACTGTTTTCCAAATCCTTCTTTTACTCTTTTAGAATTATAAGATCAGCTATCAAGAAATATAATGGTTTCAAGCCCCATGCCCTTTCTTTGACATGCAAATGAACCTTCTTTCAGAATGCTGTTTCAATTCCTAACTAATTTTTGCCAGAGAACCTGTATCTCGGCCGTAGAAAAGATAAGAAGAATGCTCCTGTTCTACCCTTATGTCTTCCCACACAACTTTTAGGGCACTTGACTGAGGATTAGAGGATGTCTTTCAAGCACTGAGATAGTCAAAATGGCCAATCATGCATAGCTTACATTTCAAAATATATAAATAATAGAGAAAATAAAGATTTAGCGTAAGTTCTCTTCATATTAAACATAGGAGTCATTGACAAAGTATTGCTTATGATGAGTTAAAGTAGTAAGATTGTCTTTGTGATAGCCCGTCACAGACATGTAAAATCCAGGTATTACTTAGTGAATGTTATCAGTCAAAATGGTGATGTAAAATTCATATGCTGTTTTACAGGCTCAGGTGACAGGGACCACATTAAATGGCAGGAAGGAACAACTGCAGGCTGAGAAAGGTGATAAGGAACAATGGGATTTCCTACAGTTTGCGAAAGCTTGGACTCCAAGTGAAAGTTCTGAAGAGTTCAAGAATGATGTTTTGTTCACTCATGTAAGTCATGTGACCAATTCTCTTCTGCTGCTTCCTTTTTTTTTTTTTTTTTTTTAACTATCCGGAGAGTATACCTTTATTGGATTTTGTTTTAAATAGCAACTCTCAATTACTCATCCACCTGAAGAGAGACTGCATAAAGCCTGGAAATGTCTTAAAATTAGGTGATATTGATATGGGCCACAGCCCTGACTCCTTCCTGCCAGCAGAGTTCTAGCTCGGTTCTCATTCTGTGGCTCTTGAACAGGGTGACTAGTATCCAATTTTTTGAACGAAGTATGAGAAACTATCTTTATAGGCAATGTATTCAATTTACCATAAATGCACAACCCATAAAGAAAAAGATTGAGATTCTTGACTAGGTAACAAAAATTTTTAATTGTTTTATGAAATAATGCCTTAAATAAGACTCGATAAAAGTATTTGCACTGCAATCTCCAAAGCATACAAAGAACTGAAATCTGTGATTTGATACTTTGACATCCTCTGAGTGACATATTCCCAAAACCTTACCCCTAGTCAGGGAGGTCAGATTGATACACACAATTCAAATCCAGCACTACAATGCCCTGTGTTGTTGTTGTTGTTGTTGTTGTTGTTGTTGTTAGGTACCACAGAGTTGGCTCCAGCGCAGAGCAACCCTATACACAATAGAACAGAACCCCACACAGGCCGGCCACGTCCTCACAGTCTGAGCCCGTTACTGCAGCACTGTGCCAGTCCAGCTCCTTGAAGGCCTTTCTCTTTTGTGTGGCCCATCCACTTTATAGCAAGCATGATATCCTTCTGCAGGACTTATCTGTCCTGACAATCTGTCCAAAGTTTTTTGGTTTTTTTTTTTTTGGTGGGCATCACTGCCTCTGGTGGTCCTGAACGCTACCCAGCCGCTGCTGGATTTGAACCGCCAAGCCCGCGGGCTGCAGTTCCGCACTCAACCACTTACGCCACCAGGGCTCAGCCCCTGTCCAAAGTTTTTAAGATGAAGTCTTGCCATCTTTACGTCTAGGGAACACTTTAGCCATACTTCTCCCAAGACAGATTTGTTTGTCCTTTCAGCAGTCAATGGTATTTTCACTATTCTTCTCCAGCACCATAATTCAAATGCAATGATTCTTCTTCAGTCTTCCTTATTCAACGTCGAACTTTCTTATACATATGAGGAATGAAAAATACCATGGCTTGGGTCAAGTGCACCTTAATCCTCAAAGTAACATCCTTGCTTTTCAATCCTGTAGAAAAAGCCATGTACAGCAGAGTTACTCAACAAAACATCTCTTTTGAGCTCTTGACTGCTGCTTCCATGAGCATAACCTGTAGACCCAAGCAAGGTAATATCCTTGACAGTTCCAGCCTTTCCTCCATTCAGCATGATGTTACCTCTTGGCCCACTTTCCTCATTACATTGAGTCGAATCCTTACTGATGGCAGCAATTCTTGATCTTCATCAGCCAGACCCTCATGTTATCCTTGTTTTCAGCAAGCAAAGTTGTGTTGTCTACAGTATACAGATGACCCAACCTGCCCTACGCAGACCCTTCTTACCTGGTCTAACTAGCTGTACAGATATAAATATGTTTGACTGTTATCTACTTGAGCACAATTAGACAATATCTATTAAAGTTGAATGTGATAACCAACCATTTCATTGATAGAAATATATTCCTTGTGTACGAATGTATGCACAAGGATGTTTATTGCATCTTATCTGAAAGCAAAAAAATTGGAAACAACCAAAATGTCCAGCAAAGAGGATAGAATGAGATATTACTTAGAAGTTAACACGAGTATGTTGGATTTATATGCACCAATGTGGCCAGATCAATATGCCATATATACTTGTGTAAAAGCCGAGTTTTTCAGCACATTTTTAATACAGTTTTGTAGTAAAATTAGGTGCCTCGGCTGATATTCAGGTCAGCTCTACTTGAGTATATACGGTAGGTTGCTTATAGAAGAGGAGAAAATAGAATTAGGGCAGAGTGAAAATAGAATATCATGTCAGCTTCATAAAATGTTATTTTAAGTTTTATTTATTTTTAATAGAATCAAAAGTTAATATTACAATAATTGTGCTTGTAAATTTTCACTGTTGAGTATCTAGATGTATGCTAAATTCTCTATTACCATTTTATATTTAAACCTTCTTTCCTCACAAATGCTTTTTAGCAGTCTTACATAAGCTGAGAGAGAAATAAAATGATAGAAAAGCTTATAGCCCTGGAAACCATCTGCTTTCTTCTAGCCCTTTGGGACTCTATGGCATAAGAGTTATAGTTAGTTTCAACTAAAACTTAATTTTATTGAAAATGGTCAGAAGTTATAGGGATGAATAAAATAAAAGACTTTATACTTTCTGCCATAATGCAAAATTAAAACATTAATGTAAAATTTACTTCTTGAAAACATAAGCTGTTTATGTGGAATTGCATTAGAATTTTAATATATTTTATTTAGAATGCTAGTAGAATTTTTCTAGGATACCGCAATTCCATTCTGTCAAATATTATTTTAAAAATAGAAGGATTATTTGTAAGCAACTTACTTTTAATTCAAAATCTTTTTTTCCTGGCAGTTTATTATATTTTACCCAACAAAAAAATTTAATAGATTCAATAAGTATTTGCAACTAAAACTAATGCATAGCTTTTCTCTCTCTAAAATTCTTTAAATGTACCTCTAACTGTGCATGTGTTTCTTTTTCCTTTTCTTTGTTTTTGTTTGTTTTGTTTGGGGGGAGGGTTCTTATTAAGATGAATATTAAGAATCTGAAACACAGCTCTGCACTTGCATACATGTTTATTGTTTTTAAAAGTTAATCTGGGCCTGAGCCCTGGTAGCGTAAGTGGTTGAGTACAGGACTGCAGCCCGTGGGCTTGGCGGTTCAAATCCAGCAGCAGCTCTCAGGAGCAGTACTGGGTAGCTCCCACGACCACCAGAGGGCAGTGATGCCCCCCCCCGAAAAAGTTATCTGTATTGAACAAGGTTTCAAAACACCTTTGCCAAACTTTGTTTCCCTAAGTTTGTACCTTTCATAGTTCTGTGCTTTTTTAATGCATATCCAGACACATACACATTTATATTATGTAAGATGGAGTCTTCCTCATATAAGGACTGCTTTGCTTCTTCTTTTATGACCAGGTGGGAAAAATGTGTTTTGAATGATTTTGGGTTGATAACCCCTTTTTCATACTCCACAGTTATACTACCAGCTTCATATATTAGAAATGTCCAATTGGTTGGGAGATTCTAAAACATTTAGCCTACTTATGGACATATTTTTTTCCTGAATGTTGACAAAGTTTCAGTATTTTTATAGAAATTTTCAGTTTATACTGTTTTTTTCTAAAGATGTACAAAAGCTTTTGAAAAAAAACTCCTACAATTTCACATTTTTAGGATAGTTCCAATTTTGTCAAATACGCTTGCCACACTAATCAAACTTCCCAATTGGTGTCAAAGACTTTTGAACTCAAGGGAAAAAGAGGAAGAAAAGAACTTGTCTCATGAAAATGTTTTATAACAGTCCTACTTGGATGATTTTTAACAGCTTATGAATGTTTCTAGAGTGTCAGCATTTTCAGGCAAGTTTATTTTATCTGTGTCCCAGCTCCCTGCTGTTGCAGGTGGAGGGAGGGAGGGCAGAGAGGAAGGCCCTTCCTTGCAGGAAGAATGGACCATGCGTAAGTCGGTATTCTCAACCCTTAGAAGGGGAGACTGAAGCTAAAAGGATCAAACCTTGGAATAGAGACAAAGCCTAAAGGGCAAAACAAAAAAAAAAATCTTTTTTTAAAAGAAGATAACCTGGCAAAGAAAGAGAACCAGGCAGCACCAGCACTCCAGGTCCCACTCTAGGTCTTAATTGTGACCTTCCCAAACCATCACATTTTTGGTAAAAGTTTTAGAAAACCAATTAATTTAATAAACTCAACAATTTGACCTTCAGTGAAGAAGGATTGAAATAAATTGATTTTTAGCATATTGGTTACTGGGCAAGTAAGTCACTTAGTTTGTTCTATGAATTGATGCCTGGTGGTGGTATGGTTAAGTGTTGGGCAGCGATGCGCATGGTCGTCAGTCAGTTCAAAACCACCACAGTTCTGGAAGAACAACTGGCCTTTCTACTCCCGTGAACAGTTACTATGCATCAGCATTGACTCCATGGCAGTGATTGGAGTTTGAATTGGTTCAACTCACAGTAGCCTTCTGTGCAACAGTCCTTAACCCTCCTCAATCCTGCACCTTCTCGCTGTATTAGAGCCCATGTTTGCAGCCCCAATGCCAGTCTCTCTTGTTGTGGGTCTTCCTCTTTTTCATTAATCTCCTATTTGATCAAAGATGGTCGATATTTTCAGGGACTGGCCCATCCTGATCATGTGTCCAAAGTATGTGAGGCAGTTTAGCCACCCTCTCTTCCAAGGATTTGTTCTCTTTATTCTGTTGCATTTATTTATCTGTTTATTTAATATTCTTTCCCAACACCAAAACTCAAAAGTGCCAGTTCTTCAACCTTCCTTGTTTGTTGTACAGCTTTCACATCCATGTGAGATGATGAAAAATATCCTGGCATCAGTGGAGGTACACCTCAGTCTTCAAAGTGACATCTTTACTGTTTGATGCTTTAAAGAGATCCTTTGCACCACTTGTCTTTCTGTTTGTATTGTGGTTTGTATTGCACATTGCTATATTGCTGGAAGTTATGCGACTGGCATTTCAAACATAAGCAGGGTCCTCCAAGATGATCAGTTTTCAACAGAGCTTCCACACTAAGAACACAATATGAAGAAAGAATGGGCTTCTGAGGAATTAGCCACCGAAAACCTTATGAATAGCAGCAGAACATTATCAGAGATAATGCCAGAAGATGAGCCCCTCAGGTTAAAAGGCACTCAAAATATGACTTAGGAAGACCTGCCTTCTCATTATGATATGAACAGAGTAATTTTTCAGAACATTATTTACTGATGAGACATGGCTCAAAATTAGAAGAATCAACTGCAAACATCTATTAATAATTAGAACTTAGAATGTGTCCAGTATGAATCTACAAAAATTGGAAATAGAACACATAAAGATTGGCATTCTAAGCATTTGTGAGCTGAAATGGACTGATATTGGTCATTTTGAAGCAGACCATCGTGGTTTACTCTGCCAGGAATGAAACAATCAAGAGGTGTGCTGTGGCACTCATGATTTCAAAATCGACCTAGAAGTACAATGCTGTATGCAATAGGATAATATCTATCTGTATGCATCAAGCCCGAAAGCTAATGAAGAAGAAATTGATGAATTTTACCATCTTTGGTCTGATATTGCTCACACATGCAATCAAGATGCATTTATAATAATTGGCTATTAGAAATAAGAAGAAAGTGTAGTTGGAAATTATAACCTTGGTGATAGAAATGAAGACAGAGATTTCGTGATAGGTTTTTGCAAGACCAACAACTTTGACAGCAATACCCTTTTCCAGCTGAGCCCCGGTGGCATAGTGATTGAGTGCGGGACTGCGACCCACTGGCTTGGTGGTTCAAATGCAGCAGCAGCTCTCCAGGAGCAAGGCTGGGCCTCCCCCTCCCACCAGAGGGCAGTGATGCCCTGTCAAAACAACAACAACAAAAAAACAATACTCTTTTCTTTTTTTGTTTGGGGTTTTGGGGTTTTTTTTTTTTGGGGGGGGGGGCATCACTGCTCTCCGGTGGTGGGAGTAGGAGGCCCAGTCCCACTGCTGGAATTGAACCTCCGTCCCAGTGGGCCGCAGTCCCACGCACAACCACTACGCCACCTGGGCTCAGCCCACCCACCGTTTTTGAAAACACAAGCAGCAACCATACACCTGGACTTCTCCAGGTGGAATATACAGAAATCAAATTGATTACTTCTGAGGGAAGAGATCAAGGAGAAATGCGATAAAATATCATAACCAAAATGATGCCAGAGGCCAACTGTAAAACAGATTATCAGTTGCCCATATACAAGTTCAAATTGAAGTTGAAGAAAATTAGAGTTAGTCTACAAGAGCCAAAAGACAACCTAATTCTATTCCATCTGAATTTTGAGACTATCCCAAGGACAGATTTGCTGCAGTGACCACTAGTGACAGAAGACCTGATGACTGCTTTGACTGCGTTGCTTTCCTGAGTCATGCTACTGCTGCTGTTCTTCAGAATTCTGCCAGAGTGCTTCTTCCTGATCCAGAAGACTGGATTACTCTTGGGTATACCACACATTGTCAGAGCAGTCTGGTTAGCTCACATCTCTTAGTGGGTCATAATGGCCTGTTTTCTACATGGATGAAAATACAATCAGCAACAGGTTTTGTTGCTATCCAGTGGGTATGAAGCCATCATTTACAATAACAAGTACTCATCCAGCATTTACTGAACTGTTCTGAACCAGCCCAAAGTCCTAATGTTAACACAGAGTGGGTCATCAACACATACTTATGCAATAAATGGAACCCTGAAACACTTCAGTTCCATTTAGCCAGTGTTTCTAGGCTATGCTATGAATGACATATAAGACTGTAAAAAAATCATTCATTATGTAAATATTTATGGAGAAAGTCAAGGCCTTTTTTAAAAATAATTTTATTGGGGGCTCATACAACTCTTATCATGATCAATACATACTCTGTTGCTGCAGACTACATTTGTACATTTATTGCCATCATCATTCTCAAAGCATCCTCCTTCTTCTTAGGCCCTTGGTATCAGCTCCTCATATTTCCCCTCGCTCCCCACTCCCCTTCCCTCATGCACCCTTGACAAGACTTTCTACTCCTTTCTACTCCTATAAAGAGTGACGATCTTGGGGGCTGAGCCCCGGTGGCATAGTGGTTGTGCGTGGAACTGTGGCCCACTGGGATGGAGGTTCAATTCCCAGTTCACAGGAGCAAAGGCTGGGCCTCCTACTCCCACCACCAGAGGGCAGTGATGCCTTTAAAAAAAAAAGAGTGACGATCTTGGAAACCCACTGGAGCAACTCTCCCCTGCCCTTTAGGGTTTTTTTTTTTTTTTTTTTCCTTTAGGGTTTCTATAAGCTGGAATCAACTTGGAGGGGGAAAGAGGAGCTTATACCAAGGGCTCAAGTAGAAAATATTTGGAAATGAAGATGGCAACAAGTGTACAAATATGCTTGATACAAATGATGTATTGAATGTTATATGAGCTGTAAGAGCCCCCAATAAAATTATTGAGGAAAAAAAAAGTTGGAATTAACTCAAAGGAGTGAGAAAGATATGAAAGATAAGCTAGAGGGCTGAGCCCCGGTGGCGTAGTGGTTGTGCGCGGGACTGCAGCCCATTGGGATGGAGGTTCGATTCCGGCTCACAGGAGCAAAGGCTGGGCCTCCTACCCACCACCAGGGCAGTGATGCCTATAAAAAAAAAAAAGAAAGAAAGATAAGCTAGA
>PVJH01016447.1:0-50523 GCA_004026705.1 Nesogale talazaci
GTCAGGTGCACCTTAGTCCTGATTCGTGGCTGTTATGTACCATACACAGCCAAACTGCCTCATGGGACTTTCTTTAGTACCATCTCTATGGAGGTCATGCCCAGCCTCCCTTTTCCCCACAGAGCTACTGAGTGGATTCCAACCACCAGTCTTTCAGTTAGCAGGCAATCACAAGCTGCTTGTGTCACCCCACATATAAAGGAATAGAAATGCACATGCATGAGCCTGGACAGAAGTCTTCCATTCAGCAGGAGACATTGCATGTGGAGAGTTCAAACCATAGCTGCCACTTGTATTATAACTTTAGGAGGAAGGCAGCAGTCTGTCCTGTTGCTGGTGCTCAACCCCCTGCCCCCATCTCCCCACGTGCAACTGGAGATGATTTTTAGTGGCCGGGACAGATGTAGCCCTGGGGTCTTCCTGCTATGCGTCCAAAGACACAAGGGTCAAGATAAGGACCTTGTGGAATCAAATTCCTGACCTCTTGTTCTCCAATTCAGTAATACTCACCCAGCTCACTGTCACACAAACACACACATATGCGAAACACTGTCAGACGCACATTACACACACTCAGACTTGAAGGCCTCAGGGCTATGATGAGACCATCCTAGGTAGGGTTGTCCATATAGGCAGGCGTTAGATCCCAGGTGTTGTTTAGAGGTCAGATGTCAGATTGATGGTGTTCGTAGGCTGTAGCCATGCCCATAGTGTGCAGGTTCGTATGCGCAGACAGAAGCAACATCCAGGCCAGCTGAAGGGAAAGCTCATGCCGGAAATGGTACCGGAGCTAAGGAGGGGATAGGGGTGCGTTTGGTGAAGAAGGAGAAGGGGTTGGAGTGGCAGCGGTGGTGGGGGAGGAGATGGGAGTGGTGAGGTGAAGATGGAGGTCCGGAGAGGAGCGGGGACAGACCCTCGGGCAGACGTATGATGGCACTGGAAGGGGGGGCATGATGGGGCTGCTTCACGTTGATCACTGTTATTAGGCTGCGCAGTTGATGGATTATTGCACACTTGTTATTTTCTTCTCAGATCCACCAGCTGGTGCTCGCTTCCTGTGAGTCAGTGCTTATTGTCAGCGTTACGTCGTTGCAAGGTGTCCAGTCAGTGGGCTTCTTACAGTGACCCATGTCCTGTCATGTTGTAAATGGCTCGCAGTTCCTCAGGGCCTCGGTGCACTGACGTCAGCATTGTCTGTCCAGTCCCCGTTTCCGGTGTGACTCGGCCTGTCCGTGTACTTACAGGAGAAGCGCAGCCCTCTGAGCCAGGGGACAGGATTCCTGAGCAACATTGTGCCCAGTCAAAACTGACTCTGGGCAGCTGGCCCACAGACCTGAGGTTTAGCCCTCCTCAAGGCCCCATTTCCTGCCTCGACTGCTGATGTCCCTCTCACCTGGAGACCTCTGCCCTTCTTACCCTTGACAACATGGCCACAGACATCCGGCCCCCGTATTATGAAAAAGCCGCGTGGTCATTATCACGCACACAAAAAACACACAGTCATTACTGTGAGGGACGTCTGTTGGTGATAAATATGCATGCTTAACTAAATAGGGTCTGAAAGAGTGAGTTCATCATTGGTATGCTGCCTTGTGATGGGTTCCTTTCCCTTCCGATTGTTAAGATAGCAAAATTGGTTAAGAATTCAAGTCTACCAGCTCATGGCCCCCGAGTCAATTCTGACTCACATGGACTTTGTAGGAAGGGACAGGACGCCCCCGGGGGTTTCTGAGACTGTTAACTCTGGAAAAGCCCGTCTGGCTCACACTGGGGGTTTTGAACTGCTGACCTTGCTGTCAGTAGCCCAGAAGGTAACCCACTCTGCCGGGCGGGCTCCCCCGGAAATAAGAAGTGATCAGAGTGAAGGCGAAGAGTGAGTGAGTGTGTGTGTGTGTGTGAACTTAGTCTATGGCACCGAGATTTCTAAACACTTTTTTGGGCACATGTGAAATAGCCGTATGACATCTGCTCCATCGTGTAAGCTTACTGTGCAGGAGCCGGCAAATGACATAGGAGCAGCTCCATGTAATGTGGGGGCTGCCAGACTGTGACTTGCAGAACATCCTTGACCTACAGTCTGTTTGGTTAATAGAGTTTTATGGGGACACAGCCACCCATTGAGTCTACCTAACATATCCAGCTGCTGCTCCCAAGGCGACAACAGAGTTACATAGTTGTGGCAAAGGTCTTTTGGCCTTCAGAGCCTATAATATGTGCTATCGGGCCAGTTCCAGGAAAAAGTGTGCTGGACACGGGTACAGACCACAGTCCTTCCTGGAAAACAAACTACAAAGGCAGCGTGTGAGACTTTGGACCAACCAGTAGGCATCTAACTCTCCCCCACCCCCCAATGCCCAAAGTCCCAGATACTTTGGCCAGTGGGCAGGGCTTGCCAGCTGCTGTGATTACTGGGTGCCTGGGGCAGCAGTGCGGCCCTGCCAGGCTTTGGGAGTTGTGGGAGCACCCACAGATGCATATCTGGAAGAAAAGCAGAAATGCCTGAAGGGCCCTGGTTGGTAGACCTGTCCTGAGAGCATCCATTGAGTTTTGTCCTCCTCTGTTCCCGGGTGTGCACTTCCAGGCTCCTCGGTTGTTCCTCCCCTAAAAAGTGTGCAGTTCCTGTGTCATTTGACACAAGAGGGATTCTTTTTAAAGCACAATGCCTGCAAGGATCTATAAGAATTATGGAAGCACTAAGGGAATTCCGAGGAAAGGACGAAGGCTGTGGTGGGCAAATACGTGTGTGTGTGTGTGTGTGTGTGTGTGTGTGTGTGTGTGTATGAACATCGTCAGAACAGCAAGCCTTTCCTGGAATCCATGTCCTCTGAGGCACACAAACTGTTGGGATAGACTGTTCAGGGAGCTTCCCCGTGTTTTCCAGCCTGGAGGACAGGAGCCAGCTGCCGAGTGAAAGGGAGTTTTCGTGAGCTTTCGAACTAAAGGGAGAGAAGATGGAAACATAAGCCCTTGTGTCCTCATTATAGGAAACGACTACATGATATTTCAGTGAGGGAAGCATTGGGCAGCCAGCCCTCCGGATGGCAGCTTAAACCACCCGGCACTCAGAGGGAGGGATCGTGACTGTCTCCCTCTGTAAGGATGATACCGACCTCGCAAACCCCGTGTGGCCAGTTCTACCTTACCTTCCAAGGTCACAAGGAGTCCCAATAACCTCAAAGCCTATGGGATTGAACCGGCTTAGGCTTTCTGGAAGGCAGCTACCCTCACCACTTTTTGCACAGCCTGTTTTAACTCTTAGAATCCCATCTTCCCTTTACCCCCGTTTCCCTTGTCAGTGGCCCCTGCCTACCTTGCCAGAGCAGATGGGCAGTGAGAAGGATTCACGGGGACCCACGGGCTCAGAAAAGGGATGTTCGTGGAGCCAAGGTGGATGGTTTTGTCCCGTCCTGTCCCCACCTTACCTAGGGGAGGTGTGCGGGCAGGCACTGGCACCTGTCTTGGACTTCTTCCACTTCTTTCTTCATTCCCTCACTCCCTGACTGCCAGCCAGTCCATTCTGACTCATCGTGACCCCATCGGACAGTGCAGAACTGCCCCGTGGTCTTCTGAGACAGTCAGTCATCCTGGGAGTAGACCTTTGGGGTGGTGGTTTTGAACTGTCGACCTTGCGGTTAGCAGTCCAGCACGTTATCTACTAGGCCGGGACTCCTTTTTCTGCTCCCAGCACCCATAATTCCTGTGTGGGGCTCCATCTGGAATGGAAGAAAAGCAGGCCTTTGTGGCTTAACCTAGGAGTTGAGTCAGTTTGACTTTTCTTATTGGGGAAAATGCCTCCTGGTTTCTGACAAGTGAGTTTGGATATGTGTTTTCCAGAAAACATCCCACATTCCTGTGCTGTAAAGGAAGAGAAAGTCCCGGCTTCCTGAGCTTTGAGTTGTTGATTGGTCTGGGAGGTTATTTCCTGCATCAAGATGGTGATGATTTGACCTGGAAGTCCTTTTCCTCTGGCCGTGGTAGCTTTCTCTGTCTCTTCAGGCTCAAGAATTTCAAGACACAAGCCATACACCTACATCAGGTAGTGGCTCCCAGTTTTTCATGAGCTCTTTCAGTGAGGTAGGGGCTCTTTCTGAAAGTGTGGGTACTCCCAGTTAGAGTATAAATTGGTGACACAGGTCTGTCCTCTTACTTCATATCTTCCTTTGAATCTACCTCCTGAAGCTGGACAGCTGGTCTTGTCAAAATCTGTTGCAGCAGTTTAGGGCACTGGGACTTTTCTATAATGCATGCCAAAATAAACACATAATGGCACAAACCAGGTGTGTTTACCGTGTGCTAGGTATGTCACACGCCTGGCACTGTACGTATTTTAATTTCCTCAATGGTCACCACAGTGGGCAGAGGGGTGGGGGTGCAGTGGTAGAATCCTCGCCTTCTCTGGAAGAGACACAGCCTGTGTTGTTCAAGGGCAGCTCGGACTGGTCTGTCTTGGGAGACTTGTGTGTTGCTGTGATTCTGAATCAGGCTCAGCAGAGCTTCCCGACTCAGAAGGACTGGGAGGAGAGGCCTAATAATCTAGTTCCCCAAGCCAGCCAGTGTCACCCTTCTGAGTCAAAAGGTCCCCAATCCCATTGTGCGTGGAGACACTGTGAGTTCAGAGCCACCCTGATGGCCTCGCAGAGCAGCAGCCCTCCCCACTGCTCTGGGAGGGGCGGTTCTTCCAGGCTGGTTGTCTCGTACAGTGAGCAAAGGGGCACATCTGAGTCTCAGGGCAGTAAGTGGGAGAGCTGGGTATAAGCCTAGGCCACCTGGCTGCAGAGTGCAGCTGTTGAACCTCCTTGCTGGACTCCTCACATGGGTAACTTTTATAAGAAAGAGTATTTATCTGGGTGCTGCTAAAGCCACTTCAGAGTGAGTTCACCCAGCCACCTGAAGGTCATATTTTGACACCCTGAGGCCACTGAGAAACCAAGGTGATTTGTCCAGTGACTTTGTCTCTCCTGACCTTTGGATTCTGTGGTTCTCCTTAGGTGCCCTGGGGGCGTCGTGTGTTGGCCTGCTAACTACACCGTGCCAGGTGGGAGAAAGACCACGTTCTCCTCCAATATAGACTCACAGTCTTGAAAACCCACTGGCAGTTCTCCCTTGTCCGGTGAGGTCCCTGTGAGCAGGTGTGGCTGGATGGCAGTGAGGTGTGGATGCGCTGGTTCTGCAGCGTGTGATAAGGCCAGCATCAGGACAAGTTCTCCTGTGGCCTGCTTGTGCCACTTCCCTGCCTCCCTCCTGCCTCCCCCGTTCATGCCCCTTCCACTCGAGCTGTGTTGGAACACCTCAGCTCATCTAGCTAGTTCTGGCTTGTTGCTCAGGGTACACCTCCGATTTCTAGGCAGCGATTTCTTGGCTGCTTTGTGCTTCTGTAGCTTCCCACCTTCCCCTTCACCCAGCAGTTGGGTTGCCTTGAAATAGAAGTTTCCACGCTGCCTGTTCTGGGTGTGTGAGTTGGAGGCAGTGGAGATGGCTGCCTGCACGGCCTCTCCAGGTGTTGCTAAAGCAACATAGAGTCCAAAGCAGGTGTACCGTACAGGCGCATGCCCTGCAACCAAGGAGCCCCAGCTCGGAAGGCTGGCATGGCCTGGCCCAAGTTAGGGTATCTCAAACAGCTCCTGAAATTGATGCTCTTTTCATGAACAGCTCATATACAATCTGCCCACTTCTATACACACACACACACACACACACACACCCCTCATTTGTGTCCCAGCAGCCAGATCTTGGTAATGGATTATAGGGACCAAGGAGTCAGTGAATGGTACAAGAAGTGCCTTAATAGAATGATCTGGTGATCTATTTCTGAAATACAAACTCTTAGCCGTTGAAAATCCTATGAGCATACACTCCCATATCGTAGGCCAGATCGTATGCCAGGTGTCTCCATAAGTTGGAATTGACCTAAAGGGACTTGGCTGAGAGTGAGTGGCTACAGAGCATGAGCTGGCTGGGCAGGTACGCTGACAGGGAAACTCAGATGCCAGGAAGACCTGTCCTGCTGCTGACGTGGCGTTGGTGACAGCTGGACAGCGGTCACTCTGAGAACTGGGACTCCGAGGGACTTGTTTGTTCCTTGGTGTGCTGTTCAGGGAAGAGGCAGCCCCACTCTCCAGGGCTCCCCCTTTGTTTTAATCTGCCCGTGTGCAGGGGGCCCTCAGCTATTCCAGCGCAGGGACTCGGCGTGCATCCTGATGGTAAGTGTCTGCCCAGCCATGGCAGGAAGAAGCTTGGCCCCCAGGCTGCAAAGCCACCTCCTGAGTTTCAGGAAGAACTGGTTTCAGGAAGGCCTTGGCTGTGGCTGGGAGGCCGCTGTTTTCTAGAACGGTGGTTCTCATCTCTCTCCAGACCTCTTTTTGGAATAGATATATTGTCTTTCCACTTATATGATCTTCAAATTAAATCGGCTGATGGGTTGACCTACCTACAGATACTGTGTAATATAAAAAAGTAAAATAAAAAACACGTCAGTATTATGCCCTGAGTATTAGGAGAAAGAAAATAAACTTCGTAATGGTAAATGCCATACAGTTTGCAATGTAAATGTCCAGCACACCATCAGCAGGAAATGAAACTTAGTAGGAAGGTGCATACACCTGTGTATAATGAATAAATTTGAATTGCAAGGAGAAGATCATTAGGCACTGCTTGGGAGTAGAGAAACAAGAGGACAGAGGTCCAGAGCACTAGGAAATGCAAAGAAAAACGAAACAAAACTAATCCAGATCAAATTTGCCTGTACACTAAAGTGACCAGATTTTAAGCAGGATACCATTGACCGGGGGGCGTGTGTGTGTGTGTGTGTGGTGGGGGGGGGGGGTTCTTGATTAAAATTTTGGCCTATATGGAGCAACAAAAATGTTCATAGAATGCCAAAATAGTATTGTAATATATTTATTTTAATTTTAAAATGCTGCAGGACGTCGTTAAATTGTTAAAAAGCGGGATGTCTGGTCACTTTACTGTATACGTTACTAGAAAGCAAGAAACAGAGCAGTGATGTGGGAAAAAAAAGAAAGCAAGAAATCACTTTAATTGACGGAGTGAAAGGCAACTGATGGAGCAGGGCAAAATAGCCATGACTGAGGTGCAAGGGGAGCGAGGGATCCTTGGTGGCATAGTGGTTACTCATCAGGCTGCAATCCTCAGGTCAGCAGTTTGAAACCCCCAGCTGCTCCAAGGGAGAACGATGGGCCTTTCTATTCCCATGAAGGATTACAGTCTAGGACACTTGAAGGTCATTATGAGTCTGCAGTGACTCATTGGCAGTGAGTGAGAGCTTGAAGGGGAGCAGATGAGGACGGGCGACATTTTGGTAAATGAGCTGGGCCTTGTTTGCCAGGGCGGTGTCAGGATCATTGCCTGTGGTGAGATGCCGGGTGAGGATTCCTGCTGATAATGTACCTCAGTGGTGCCGCCTCCATTTGCCACCAGTTCTTTCCAGTTGAAGAGCTGTGGACTCCCGAGTTTCCAGCAGCTGCTGCTTTGGCTGCAGATCACCAGGCCTTTCTTCCATAGGCCTTTACGTGGGGCTCGAACTCTGGAAACAATACATTGCTAGTTGTTGTCATCCAGTGGCTCCTCCGTCTTTATGTCTCTCCACAAGTCAACTATAGCTTTCCCTAAGTATCTAGGATTAGAGGATGAGCTGGGGAAATGTGTGTGTGTGTGTGGGGGGGGGTGGAGGGAGGGAGAGGAAGAGAGGGGGGAGGGCAGCCGTGGGAACAGTATCAGATTGAAAAAGGAGAAACCAACTGCAAGCCTTTCATTTCAGTATGCCATGGAGATTTAAAAAATGGTGAGTGGCTAACATGTTATTGACTGGTCACAAATTAATTTGTATTTGCTGTTATACTAGTTTATGCAGTTTGTAAGCCAAAAAGGGAAATAGGGTTCGGTAGGAACTGAGTGCATGGCATAGTTTGGGCTTGAAATAGCAGGCCAGTAAAGTGCTGAAGTGAAATATTTTAAGATGTGTTGGTGAAATTCCTTGGCATACAGTACTTCACGTACCTTCAATAGGTTACTTGGCTTTAAATATCTGAAGCATAGCGTAGGCTGTGCCTGTTAACTACTGACTGTGGACACAGAGAGCACAGCGTAGCTCTCGGGCGTGTGGCCGTCTGAGCAGGCTGCCAGCAGTCAGAGTGAAGAGGTAAGCTTGGCAATGCTCTGTCCTCCTCTGGTTTGTGAGGTCATGGGTTGCTTTCTTGGGCAATGCAGAGTCCAGTTCAACAGTGCCAGATCTATTCTGTGTTTACCTGTCACTGGAGGTAAGCATTAGACTGCGATCCAAAAGATCAGAAGTTCAACCCCCCCCCCCCCAGTCCCTCTGCAGGAGGATGATGAGGCTGTCCGCTCTTGTAAAGACTGGCAGCCTCAGAAACCCGGCACAGGCTCGCTGTGAGTCAGAATCGACGCGGTGACAATGGACTGGAAATGCCCAGGGCATGCTGACAAATTGTACAGCGCACAGGACCACGCGTGGCCCCCTGCCTTCAATGTCAGTGACGCCCTCTGGTCATCACATCACCCCCACAGTGACACACAGATTTCCAGGAGGCCTCCATTGAAAAGGCACTGAACTTGGGGCCTATGAGATTCAGAACGACGTCTGGTCTCTGCAGCTGAAATCCCCTCTGTTCCACACAGCAGGGTGGGTTCTCTCTGCTGCAATCGTAGGGCTGCTGGAAGGAGAGACCACCAGGGCTACGGTCGGGGTAGGGGGATCCCCTGATGGTGGAAGAGCGTGGGGGAGCAGGTGGTGGGCGGGCTCCAGAGTGTGTGTGTGGGGAGGGGGGCAGGTAACTTTGAGGGGGTGTTCCTTGACAAGTCCCCTTGTCAAGCCACATAGCTTTCAGCTTTGGGGGCGGGCATGCAGCTCCAGGGAGGGCCATCACACTGGCTTTGTCCTCGGCATGTGGACAGACAGGACAGAGGAGAACCACAGTGCTCCCTTCTCCCCTCAGGTTGCAAGACAGGTGTCTCTCCAACCTCAAGGTAACTTGACCTCCATGGCCTAGTCTCCCTGGCCCTCCTGCAGGGCAGAGCGGTCTTCTCAGGCTTCATGGAGAGGAGGAGCATTTTGAAAGTAGGTTACCAAAGGAAGGGGGAAAAAAACAAAAGTCAAGTCTCCCGGAATCGGGGCACATAGCCCCAATGTCCCATTGAAGTGACATAGCCAAGGAGACCCTGAAAGGAACGCTTCTGAAATGTGGGGATTTACTCCAAATGGTTTTTGTTCTGCTCGTTGAGAGAAGCAGCTAGTGTGGGGGGATTAGACAGTCAATCCCTGCAGTTGACTCCCTGGCGGGGGCCTCTCCACACACACATGCCCAGTGTTCTTGCCGGCCGTGACATCACCACAGATCACACTACCTGCTTGCTGAGCCTGTACTCACGTGCTGGCCTACACCATCTCCCCTTCTGGGTGGGCCTTTCCTTGGCACACGTGAGCCTGGGCCTGCCCCTTTGCTTCGCCCTGTGAGTGAGTGCTCCCAGGGAACGGCCCACACTTGCTCCTCTCCCTGGACTGGCCGGCTGAGCACAGCCACAGATGCTCATTCGACCAGCCCATTCCTGCCTCATCGCCGCAGCAGCCCTCTTTCTGGTTTTATGCCATCTAAATTATTCATCCCATAAAGCAACCATCAGCAGATAAACAGAGTTTGGATGTGTCTATCCTTTTATCTCTAGAACAAGTGCGGTTTTTAGCTGTTAGTTTAGCAGAAAGAAAGAGGAACATGATATCTGGCATCCCTAAAGATGTAAATTATATATATATATATATATATATATATATATATATATGTAGAGATCTTATTTTTATAATGCCTTAAATTCTTTTTTTAATATCATTTTGGGAGCTTTAACATCCCATAGTTCAATCAAAATAATACATCAAGCAGTATTAGGTAATTGCTACCACAATCAGTTTCAGAACATTTTCTTTCTTCTTGAACTCCTTGATATCATCTACCCTTTATCCCCTCCCTCCCCCATAATACCCCACCACACACACAGGAACCCTTATTTTGTTTTCCCTCTTTTTTCGGCCATATCCATTCACATACAAGTCTGTTGTTCAACTCATCCAGTGAGGTTATATAATCATCAACGCTGTCAGCTCCCCATTCCTGCCCCCCCCTTCCTATACCCTCAGGGAAACATTGCTCATGTAATGGCAGTGAGTTTCGACTCAACGATAGTGAGTGTGAGTGTGGGTTTGTGCTGTGCATATTTAATTTGTTCAGGTTGAATTGTCATTCTCCAAATGACAGAGAGTCCGAGAGGCAGTTGGGCTAAGCTGAAGCCCCGCACCCTTGAGAGAATTGCTTCCGTGTCCCTGTGAGTCACTGTCGAGACGCCGAGGACTTTCTCCCTCCTTGTGAACACTGCTTTGCAAAATCTCAGGCACTGTCAACTACTCTCTGGAAACGAGAGAACCTAATGTGCTTGTAAATCACGTTCACCCCCTTTATTAAGTTCTGACCTGCAGAAACTCATGGGCTCCATCAGCTGCACACTTGTCCAACATGACTTATGCATTGCCAGGGCTCTTGGGCTGCTCTCCCAGGCCTGCAAGCATTGGAGCTTTGGGGCTTCTGAAGTTCTTCCACATTGGAACTGGTGCTGGGTGCTGGTGCCACCGGGAGCAGCTCTGCAAGGGGCCCCCACCCTGGCAAAGCCATGTGCTACAGAACGCAAGGCCCCTGGGCCTGCCCCGTCCCCATGGTCTTGCATAGGAATAGTGATTCATGAGGCTTTCGTTGGCTGAGTTTGGGAAGGAAATCTCCTGCCTTTCTTCCACATCCATGATTGGTTAAGAATCCTTGTGGTACGTAGACTTTTCATTGGTTGGTTTTCATCAGTAGATCACCAGGCCTTTCTTCCTCCTTTGTCTACGTCTGAAAGCTCTGCTGAAGCCTTTCCAAGTCTGTGACTGACAGGTGGGCAGTAGCTGAATACATGAATACTGAATACATGAAGGTATTGGTAGGATTCAAACCCAAGTGTCCCATCCACATGGAAGGAGCGAGTTCTACCATGGGACCATCAATGTTTCCTGGAGCAGGTCTGTATCTATTTAGTTGTTCAGTAAACACATTTGTTTACATCCTGAGCGCCATTTACATCAGCTTTCAATCATGCGAATCCACATTTGTTGTTGTTAGTTCTCTTTTGCGAGACTTCTCATTCCTTTGAAATTTTCGTAATTACAAATTGAGCCAGATTTTCTGCCTTTCAAGTAGTATCAGGGCAAAACTGGAGAGCAAAGCCCCTGAGCAGTGAGGGGAACATGCCTGTCGGAAGTGTGTAGCCAGGTGTGTGGCCTTGCTGTGGGGGAATGATCAGAGACTCTTGTCAGAAGAAGTCATCACGTTAAACGGGCCTGAGCTGGGGAGGGGGTGGTCCTTGGAGGGCGAGAGAGGGCAGTGGAAATAGTGAGCTTTACCCTCTTGATGAGCCAAATGATGAGTTTTAGCTCAAAGAAAAATGAAACAAAGCCTCGTCAAGGAACTCTTCCGTAGAGAGTAAAGGTTGCATGTCTATTTAAGGAAGCATATGAATAATGCAGTAAACCCAAGTGAACTCAGGTTTGCCTGTGTGTCTTGGTGAAGGCACTTTCTTAGGATGTTGATGCCTATTGCCATCGAGCTGGTTCCAAGCATAGTGTTTCCCTAGCATAGTGTTTCCCAAGGGAAATGTTTCCCAAGGAGAGAGACTGTCCTGCCAGGCTGGGGTGGGGGAGGGGGAAGGAGTATGCTTGCACAACCCAGGGGGACTGCAAAAAGCAGATACTTTATCCTGTCTTATGAGGTGTGGTACAAAAGTTTATAATTGCCTGGAGAGCACTGAGCAGTTTTTGTTATTTTTTTTTTTTCTGAAATGAGGTGATAGGCCAAATAAGTTTGGGAAACTATGTTCTATAAGGTTTCCAAGACTGTAAAGCTTTAGGAGGGCAGACAGCCTCGTCTTTCTCCCAGGGGACAGTGGGCCACCCACCTTATAGTAACTCAGAGAGTCACCAGGTTTCCTTTACTAAGGACTATTGTATCAACGTTTCATTAGAACGAGTAAGTCTTTTGCTTCCTGGTTCATTTGGAAGTCCCCTTTCCATTTCACATAGAGGACATTGCCAGTAATTTTTTTTAATGACTGTTGAGTTTCTTGATAAGTACCGGAACTATTCATGTACCCATAAAAGTATTCGTATAGTTTGTAGGTTAAGGCCACACTTCATTGCTTATTAATAGCCCCTTTATAATAGGAAAATGAGAAAAAACGAAACTATGTTGAAAAAAATGGAAAATGTTTTATTACTTTTAGAATAATCCTTGTCAAAGGGCTGGTGGGAAAGAGTTTTGCGCTGTTTGACAGACTGTGGCGTGGAAGTTGTCCGTCAGTCACTTACCCATGCTGTCCCCATCGGCTCATGGAGATGATGCAGTTGACCAACGTTAGAGAAAGAACCGGTCCTGAGGAGTTGTGGAGATGATGGATTCGTGTTAGAGGCCAACTTAGGAAAACTGTAAATAAAATACTAATGCTTAAAGGGTTATTAGAATTGTCATCAGAAGACACCAATGCCTTTGACTGAACACCAGCCCTCAGCAATGAGTGAGTGTGGATGGAGGCAAGCTGGAGAGGCCATCCAGAGCCCCGTTTTGCAGGCTGGAAGGCGTACAGCGTGCAGGGAAAGGATGAGCGTGGACGGTGGTTCAGTGGGGAATGAATGGGCCTTGTTACCACTCCATGCATGTCATCTTTTATCCCGATTCTGACATCAGTACTAGTACAGTGACTGTGCACGTTACGAAACCAAGGCTATCCAAAGTCAGATCTTCCCTCAACTCTGAGGTGTGTGCTATTTCTCTTGCCTTCTCTAAAATTGCCCTGATGGATCCAGCCCTAGTACGTGGCCTGATTTTCTCCTGCCAGCATGGTTTTCTCTCAGCGCCTGCAGGCGTGGTGGATGGTACCACTTGGGACCTGGTCATATGCACCAGAAACCTAGGAAGACATCTCAACATTTTCATGGCAAGGAAAGCACAAAGGATAAAAGATTAGAAGGGGCTCCCAAATTAGTCAGGGGCCAGCTATTTATCCCAGCACAATAGAGAGGTTCACAGCATGTTTTATGACAAGAAGTAGGTCGGAGTAGGTCAGAGTTAATGTTGGACACACCGCAGGTGCTCAGAAAGCAATGTATGAATGCTCCTTGTTTTCAATCATGGGTCTTCCTGGAATTCTACCATCTGCCCCTCCCTCAGCCCAGGCGTCACATGTGGTGATTCCTTGTAATAAGAGCCATATTTGGGGGGGTATTGAAGAGTCGAGTTTCAAGGTCTCAGATGAACCATCTCACTAGGGTATGAAGTGAAACTATGAACTGAGATTTCTCACCTGTCATAAGACTTACCTATATGACAAGGTTTCAATAAGTTTGTGGGGGAAAAAAATCCATTGTCACTACTGACACAACGTATGTATGTATGTATGTATGTATACATTATGATGAGTGCTGTATGAGTCCCCAGTAAAATGAATTAAAAAAAATCCATTGTCAATTCCATTTTCACATGAACTGTTTGAACACCTTTCATATTTTTGTCATGGGGATTACTTCCTGCCAAGATGGTTCCAATTCATTGTGACCCACGCCCAACAGGATGAAACATGGCCAAGCCTACATCATCGTAGCACTCGTCAGTAAGCTCCAGCCCGCGGTTGGCTCCACCCTGCATCTTGAGGCTCTTTTAACTTAGGGAGTTCAACTTCCAGTACCATATTAGACTATGCACCCTTGGGATTCATAGGGTTTTCATTTGCTAATTTTCGGAAGCAGATCTGCAGGCCTTGTTTCTTATTCTTAGCCTTTCTGAGACACTCATGGAGACCCTGTAGGACTAGGAAGAACTGCCCATGTGAGTTGCTTAGACTGTAACTTTTTACAGGTGCAGAAAGCCCTGTCTCCCTCCTCAGAGCCACTGATGGTTTCAAACTGCTGACTTTGAAGGCCACGGCCAGACTGGTCACCATATGCCACCAGAGCTCAGTATTGACTCAACAGCAGGGAGTCGGGTTTAGCGCTTGGATGCTGTCCATGATCGCCTTTGATGCCTCCAATTCTGTGGAAATGTAAGACGGTAATAGAGTATTCCTGGAGGCAATTGCTACAGAGAACACGGGATGCTTCGAGGAGATCATAAGAGGACCGTGACATTTTGCATTGGCGTGTGACTGTGAAAGCCAGGGATCGTAGAGCAGGTCGAGAGAAGAGACTTTTCAGTTCTTTTCATTCTTCCAGCGGCACACTGAGATTTCCCTGCAGGGAGGCTCCAGCCCCAGGTAGGAGGAAATGCAGCAAAACAATGGCATTTGCTCTCGACACATCATGTTTCCTGAATAGTGAGACATTTCGCTCTTACAATCCAAACCCTTGAAAGGGATGCAGTTCAGGATGGTGCTCGCTCAGCTGTAGCCCCAGGGCTGGGAGGTGGGAATTCCCTCCAAGGCACCTTGGAAGAAAGGCCTGGCTATCTCCTTCCAAAAACCAGCCAGAGAGGCGCCGAGCCCTCGTGTGCCACAGGAGTCTCTCCCTGCGTCAGAAGTAAGCCCGTGCCATCAGGGTTGGTTGTGCTTTCATGTTTTATTTAGAGTGGAATCCTCTTTATTTTCATGGATAAATTAGACATCTATTGGCTGCCTCCTGTGTTCCAGTCACCCTGGTAGAGCATAAGAGAAAAGGAAGGTGAGTAAGACCCAGCCCATGTCCTGTAATGAGAATATTTAATGTTAGTCAGACCTGATGCTTTGTAAAGGCTTATCATGTCTGGCACCTAATGGCTTGTTTTCACCCAATCCTTCCCCCAGCTCTTGTGCAATAGACCCCACTGCTTTCCTCTACTGTATACTGAGTTCAGAATGACATTGGCTTCCAAAGCTACTAAGTAACTGGCCGAGCCAGGTTTGAACCCACAGCCACAGGAATTGGACGTGTCAGAGGCGGTGCCCAGAGGAGAGCTGAGAAGTGGTCTTGGGCCCCGAGGGCAGAGGGAGTCGCCCCTGACTGTGCGCCTGCTACCTTCAGGGCACCGTGCTGTCATCTCCAACCTCCTGTCATCAGGGCCACTGTGATCATTTCGTTTACCCATGAGAAAAGACAAACTCCATGCAGAAAAGGTCGTCGGGCCCACATCATACTTGGAACCAATAGTTTTTGCCTCGTCCCTGAGACAGTAGGAAGACCTTGGCAGTTTGGGGCATAGGAATGATGTTGTTTCACAAAGCCGATGTTGGGGGCATGTACACAATCAGGCAAGGCGCTTAAGAACAAGTTAGGCAGCAATGGCCATCTCCCAGTAGGAGGCTGGTCAAGGCTGGAGGAGACCTAGGAGAGAATCAATAGCCCTGGGTAACTTCTTTGCTTGGTTGCTTTCTGGTTATCGGGAGAAGCAAGAGGAGCTGCACATGCGCTGGGTCACTAGCCAGATGTTAGTGCCACCCAGAGAGCAGGAAAGAATACGAAAGGGGAACCCATTTGCAGGATAAAGTACAGTTACAATGTCTTCACCCGTGTGTCACCCATTGGGAAATGTGACATGAAGTGTTTTAATTCTTGGGCAAGCAAAGGACAGCCGGTTGCTGGTTGTGTTTATTGGGAGTCTCTAACCCCCTGTCATCAGGGCCACTGTGATCATTTTATTTACAAGTGGGTTGAAGCAGAGACTACAGATGGAAGAACTGCAGGCCAACGCTGCCTCCTGACTTTTGATGCAGAACCAAGGGCTTTCTTTGATGAGTTTGCAAATGACTCTTTCAAATGAATTCTCTTCCTTTTTTTGTTGCTGCTGTGACTCAAGGCCACTGAGTCCATTCCTCCGCATAGCGTGGAACTGCCTGGAGTTCTCTGGGTTGTAATCCCTAAAGGAGCAGGTGGTCAAAGCGTTCTTTGCTTGAGCATCTGGTGGGTTTGAACTGCTGACCTCAGGTTAGCAGCCCACCTCTTAACTCACTAACTCCAAACTGTCAAGCTTCTAGATAGCAGCTGATCCTTAACTCAGTGATTCTCAACCTGTGGGTCACTGCGACCCCTTTGGGGTTTGGATGACTGGCGCACAGGGGTCATCGGATTCATAACAGTAGCAAAAGTACAGTTATGAAGTAGCAACGAGGATACTTTTTTTGGTTGGGGGTTTACCACTACATGAGGAACTGTATGAGAAGGTGGCAGCATAAGGAAGGTGGAAACCCACTGCCCTAACTGTTGCATCCCCAGAAGTCCTTATATGCAACAGTGGCTTATAGACAGGAGAATTGATTTATTTGAGTAATGGTGTAGACAAAGAATACTGGCTCTACCATAAGCTGCCAAATAAATGAACAAATCTGTGTTGGAAGAAATATATCCCAAACACACCTTGGAAGCAAAGATGGTGAGACTGTGCCCCATATCCTTTGGACATGTGATTAGGAGGGACTAATGTCCCTGGTGAAGGACATCGGACTGTCGGATCAGACAGAGGAACTGCTGTGTGATGGTGCAGAACCGAGCAGCATTTCATGATATTGTACAAAGGATCACGATGAATTGCAATTCACTCCTTGGCATCTGATCATCACACCACCATGGTTCATAGTAGAAAAGTCTTTAAAGTGGAACATGAAATTAAAGTCAGCTATGAAGCAATCTCTCACCTCATCTTAAAGCAATTTTAAAGTCATTTGCCTTGATCACATCTTTTCAAAGCATCTGATTGTTTTTCATCTACATAATACTTTTTGACCCTCTTTTATCCATTCATCTATTTACACAATGAGCAACGGATGATAGCAAGCTAATAAGAAGGGCCAGAGGCACAAAGATATCTGGAAACAATCACAAGGGATTCTAGAACATCCAGCTGGAATGTTTACTATGTGAAGGACATCTATTGCCTTCTAATAATGGTCAAAGGATACTTACCAAGAAGGCCATGCTTAAGTGCTTGGCTGCAAGTTCAAAGATCAGCGCGTCAGTCTGCTCAAGTCAAGATTTCAAACCAAACCCAAGGCCATTGAGTTGAACCCATCTTTTAGTCACCCTGTAGGATCGAGTAAAATTCCCCCATGAGATTTCAGAGACTCTAAGTTTTTACAGGAGCACAAGAAGCAGGAAGCCTTATCTTTCTGCTGGCAGTGGCCCATGGGTTTGAACCACTCACCTTGTGATTAGCCGTTGGATGCATTACCTATTTCCCCACCAGGACTCCTCCTCTCCCACGGGGCTATTCTTCCATGTCATATGAGGTCATTATGAGTTGAAATCACCTCAGTGACACACAACCAAAAGAACAACAATATTGGCTCCCAGTCCTGGTGGCACCACAATGAAGAGCTCCCTGGAAAGTTGATGATTAGAACCCACCCAGGGGTTCTCCAGGCAAAGGACCTGTCGTCTGCCTCTTTAAGGATGACCCAGGTGGAGTGTCAATCAGAGTGACCCACTAGGACAGGTTGAACTGCCCCTGTGGGTTCCCAAGATTGTAACTCTTCATGGGAGAGTTATTATCTTGATAACATCCGTTGAGTGGCCTCGACTCAGTTGGCAGAGGACAGGGGCGGTCAGTCACAGCAGCCTCACCTTTCTTGCCGGAGATGGTTTCAGACCGGGCCAGTGCATCTCTGGCGTGGCCTCCACCCACTCTCAGTGGAGTTGTTCCCCTTGCTGGAATGCCCAACAGTTTTCAGCAGAGCTTCCAGACAGAGGGGGAATAAGAAGAAAGACCTGGCGATCTACATCTGACAATCGGCCAATGAAAACCTTATAGATCCCAGTGGTCTGACCTTGTGCTTGGGGTTGCCATGTGCTGGGGGCTGACCCAACCGCAGTTAGTAGTGGTGGTCTTGGTTCATCTGGAGCCGTAGTAAGGAGAGGTCAGTTATGTGATTTTCTGGTGGGGGGGGGGTGTGTGCCATGTGCCTCTATAGAACAAAGTCGGTTCTTGATATCCATTTGATATGCTTGCCGTTAGCTGCTGTCACCTCCCATGTAGCCCCCAAGCACCGTCAAATGAAACATGCCCTGACTGCTGCCTTCTGCAGGATGCTTGAGCCCCTAGTTAGAGCTGTTTCCTATCTAGAGTGTCTTCCAACCTGAAATACTCAGGCTTTTTCAGCACTGTGTCATACAATATTCGATAGCGATTCATTTTTTCATGCCCTTTTTCTATTCTGGAAAGCTACTGAAACGAACCGTCATGGATGAGGGTCACACTCATGTGGAATTTGAAGTACTGGTAGCATTGCTTCTACAATCCTAGGCGCATGTAAGCCCCCATAGTGTGTAAAGGCACAGAGGGCTGGGGGTTGAAATGGCAGCAGCATATTTTTCTGGAGTATGTTCTAGACAAGTGATTATGTTTAAGGCAATTATAAAAAGGAAATGTACACTATGAGAAGTATATGCAGCAGTACTTTAAAATGAAATTATTGTTAGTGGGCGTTCTCACTGGCTAGCGTAGTGAAATTTAATGGGTTGTGTTCAAGGGGCTCTGGAGGATGGGGAAGGGACTATAATTAGATAACTAGAGAGATGAGCAGAAGTATTTACCTTTGGAAATCATATTTGCGTGTGCCACTTCATAATTTACGGCTTCTTAGAGTCCTAATGCCAGCCGTTACAATGGTCATTGCTCCAAAGAAAGTGGACCTGCTTTTATTGGCGATACTAAAAGCAGAGCTAATTATATCTATGGAAGTAGGCTGCAAAGAGCCTCGGTGGCACAGCGGTTAAGCACTTGACTGCTAACTGAAAGGTCAGTAGTTAGAGCCCCCAAGCCACTCAGCTGGAGAAAGATGGGGCAGTTGGCTTCTGTAAAGACCTTCCACCTTGGGAATGCGGTGGGGCACTTCTGTTGCGCCCTGTCGGGTTGCTGTGCGTCAACCTTGGCGAAGGGGTTAAAAGCAGGCCATTAAAGCTTGGTTCCTCATGTAGGATTTTCATTGATGAATTAACTCTGCAAGGTCAAGTTGTTGGCGCCTGCGAGTACTCAGTTCCCCCTGCAGCCAGCCTGTGTGTGGCCCGAGGCCTCATGGATGGATAGACGGGCAGTGGGGAGATGACATCTAGTCCGTGGCCCACTGGACTGAGCCAACATACACATGCCATGTTCTCGGAGGTGCTTTCCAGAGCGGTGCTGGTCTTTGTCATCACATGGAGAATGGTTAGTTGTTGTGTAAGAGTTTGTGACCTCCTTTCTTTGCTTCTTTCTTCCCTGGCATTTCCATCATCATTGTAACTGGAATGCCATATCACTTTTCAAGTCTTTGTAAATCCTGAAATATTTTGAACATATCAAAAATTACAGCACACTATAAACAAATGTGAGATCTTTATCAGCACTCAGAATGAATGAATGTGAACATGTGTGTCATGTTTGTGCAGAGTTTTTAGAGAAGTTAGACATACAGGTGCAATTTTGTGCCCTAGTGCAAATTCACTTTCCCCCTTTTCCTCTTTAGAGGTACCTGTCGTTTTCCAGTTAGGATATCTTTCAAGTTCATATTTTATTTTATTTTATTTATTTATTTTTAGGCATCGCTGCTCTCCGGTGGTGGGAGTAGGAGGCCCAGCCCCACTGCTGGAATTGAACTTCCATCCCAGTGGCCTGCAATCCCATGTACAACCACTACGCCACTGGGGCCCAGCCCCAAGTTCATATTTTATAATGTTACCGCAGAAGTGTCTATCCATGGACAACATAGAATTTTGTGCTCTGAAGATTATATATATATATATATATATATATATATATATATATATATATAAAACGCATTTTCATTTTGCCCGTTTTTTAAGTGTGTGAAGTCTATTAATGTTGATGTTGATCAATTAAATGTAATCATTTGAACTATCCAGCAGCATAATGTTCCATCATATAAGTCTGCGATATATTTATCTATCGCCTTACCAACAGCTACTTCACTTCTGTTTTCTTAGGATCCCTAACAGTGCCTGAATGAATGTCTTTGTACATGTCTTATACACATGAGAACACGAGAAGAGGAGAGAGAGAAACCCCCATTTCAGACTGTAAATGAGAGAAGGATGCCTCTACTGATGATGTGGAAAACATATTAAGTGTTTTTATTGTACTTCCCCAGTAGAACAGCTTTATGGCATGACGAGAAACTGAAACAATTTCTACCTACCACCTTGACACCTGAAAGAGCTCAGCCTCCACGTACTCCTTTCCTGGCCTTCTTCTTTCCCTGGAAAGCCTGTCCCTCGGATCACTCATCCACTCAGAAAGTCATCACAGAGACCATAGACACCAGACCCTGGGCTGCGCCCCAGTGCTGACATGGACAGACGCAGAAGGAGGCAGATGCTTCCACTCTGTGGGGAAGGCCATGTTGTGTGTGAGAAGGACCCTGAGCCAGACTAGAGCCCCCCTGGAGGGGCCAGGAAGCACTGTCTGGGACCCATGCCATTCTGATGGACGCTCAGAGCATGGGCTTACAAGCAAAGATGGCGGAAGGAGGCAGGGGATCGAAGGTGCTGCAGGCTGTTTCCTTCCCATCCTTTTTATTGCAAAGGAAGTCAAATGAAAACCGTTTTAGCTTCCTTGTGCTTGCCTCTAGGCACACTTGATTTTTCTAGACCCATTTTGTTGTCTTCATTATCAGCTTACCATATAATGCATCAGTTTAATTAACACCTCTGGGGTTCAAAAGATGGGGAATTTCCCCATTTCTCTCTCTTTGTCTCTCAGCACGAAGAGCGTACCAATGACATATTGCACCGGTCGAGTGGGCTGGGAATGACCACCTCGGCGTGCCAGGGCTGTAAGTGAAGGCAGGACCTGGGACAGAGGGATGAGATGAGGTTTGGCATTAGAGCCTTGCTGCGAAATCTGGACTCCAGAACGGCAGCCCCTTCGATAAACAAGTAGAGTAGAAGTGACTCTGGCCCCTGGGCCATAGCAATACCATAAGTAACCAGGTTTCCATCTGAAGGAGCATTGTGAGTTTAGCAAACACTAGCTGTCCCAAGGGAGAAAGATGAGGCCTTCTAGGCGCGTAAAGATTGAAGTTTTCAGAACCTCGCAGGGGCCATCCAACACTGTCCTATAGAGTCACTGAGAAAGAGTCAACTCAATGGCCATGACAAGGAGAGAGAAGCTGTAAGAAGGAACCATCAAGGTGGCATAGTGGTTACACATCGCGCTTCGATCTGCAAGGTCAGCAGTTCAAAACCACCAGGCGCTCTTCGGAAGCAAGCCGGCTTTTCTCCTCCTATACGGAGTTACAGCTTTGGAAACCTGCAGGGGCAGTTCTACTCTGTCTTACTTGGTCCCTATGAATCAGAATAGTGAGTTTTGAGTGTGGACGGTTCTTGCTTACTCTGTTCCCAGGTGGGGCAGAGATCCAGGGTTTCAACCTACTCTCCAAAGCTCCTCCCTTGTCCTGCTGCAAGTGAATACCATTGTTTCTTCCCCAGAGTCCTTTGTGGCTGCTTGGCACTGGATTTGGAGCTACAAGGATGTCTTCCTGATAGGTTGTGAGGCCACATTGGACGCAGTCGGTGTAACCGAAGTCAGCAGTGGGAATGCCAGTGCAGATATGGCTCTGTGCACAGGCGCTGCAGGGCTCACTCTGGTGGCGGCTCTCCTCTTGGCTGAGGAGTGCTATGACCTAGTGGTGCCCAGAATGTGGTGATAATGTGCTAGGGGCTGGCAAGAAATGCAGGCAGTCATTCAAGGGAAGTGTGGGGTGACCTTTACCTGGGTCTAAAGACTGGACTTTTCCCCAACAATTCTAAATCAAATACCGAAACACTGAATGACTGGTGTGGTAATTATTTTTAGAGACACGTTGTCCTTTAGATATCCAGCTTCCCCGAAAGTTACCTAAAAGTCACCCTTTGACTTGTTGCCTAGGCAGTAAGAATAGTCTTCCTAGCAAATTCCCAACCGTTGTCAGGAGAGACCAGTGCCTGGGGAAGGACAGCGTGCTTGGTAAGGTAGCAGGGCAATGACAAAGATGAGGACCCAAAACAGGTTGGGTGGCCACAGTGGTTCCAGCATAAGGACAGTGGTGAAGGGGGCGTGGGCGGGGCCAGCAGTGTTCATTCTCTTGTACACAGCATTGCTGCAGGTCTCTCTAGGACAGAGTTGGAACCCACTCTCTGCCACCTAACAGCGACAACATCATCTCTGACCCCCACCTGCTCCCAGGAGGAAGATGAGGCTTTCTGCTGCCAGAAAGATTTCCAGCCTCTGAAAACCCAAAGGGTTCTGCTCTGCCTGGTAGGGAAGCCAGACGTTTGGCAGCGTGTGCTTGGGGTTCGGGGATCTCTGCTCCTGACACCATCTGTCAGCTGGGCTGTTGTAGGTGGTGTGTTGCTGTGCCCTGCCACATGTATTTCCAGTCCTGTCAGCATCCCCCATGATACGCAGGCTTTCGTAGAGTCTCCGATGAAGACAGGTCAGAAAGAAAGATCTACAGCAGCCTCTTTCCCCAAATCAGCGAGCTCACAGGAGGAGGACCGCAACAGAACGGTGTTCTGTGTTGTGCTGGAAGACCAGTCCTGAGGTTGAGAGAGCCTGGACATGCCTGGTGGCCTCTGTATTGATTTGAATGGTCTGTTGCCGCAGGACTGCTTCCATAACAGTAGTTACTTGTCTAAGTAACAGTACTTGCTTCTGCTGTCTTTTACTCCTTTGCCTCCTCCATCCTGTCGTGCTCACCTCCCCCACTCAACTGAGCTACATGGACCCTCTCTGTGTGACGGTCCTTTCTTTTGCCCTGGCATCCCTGCTAGCCATCCCAGAATGCGTCCTCTGTGAGGGAACCTTGCCTGATTTTCTGTCACAGTAGACGCAGATCCTGTTGACCCTTTCAGGATTGGCTTCTTTCACTCCGCCTACTGGCCACCCCCTCCCCAGGTTCCTCCCCACCATGAGGTCTTTTGCGGACTCCCTTTATCCTGTAGCATCATGGGCAGGACTGTTGCATGCGTGGGTTTGTCATGCATTCATCCACTGATAGTACTTGTGAGACTGTGGGTAGGCGTTGGGCTGCCAGCCACGAGGTATGAGGTCAGAACCACCAGCTCCTCTGTGGGAGAAAGATGAACCTGTCTGTTCCCATAAAGATGGGTAATGTCAGAAACCCTCTGCAGGGAAGGGATGCCAAAGACTGGGGACTTGGAGCATGTCTGGTTTTGTCATTGTGAATAATCCTGCGAGGGTTGGCGGTGTGCCTGTCTCGGCACAGCTCTTTTTCCTCAAGGACATCTACTTAGTAGTGGGAGGACTGGTTCATATGGTGTGACACCTTGATGTAATCTCCTGTCAACTTGGGCACAGCAGTGAAATCTAGCCTGTCAGTCCAGTCATATCTAATGAGGCCTCTGTGGACATGCATGGCCTTCTTCTGAGGATTCTGGGAACTCCTGTCTTCCTCCCTGGAGGCAGGACACAGACTGTCTCTGCTAAACATTCCTGTTGACCAACCACATGGAAAAACACTGATGGAACCCAAGCCCTGGAGATAGAAGAGACACATGGAGACCCCTGCCAACACTGAGATGCTTCTAAAAACCACTGGATCTACAAGACTTCCCACTCACTGGCCATACATCATTGCATGGCTGTATGAGACTAAAGAGGAAGTTAGGACTTGTATCAGACATGGGCTAATATTGGACTTAGGGATTTGATCTAGACTGGGCTGGGATGTTTCCTTAATATAATATTACTCAATATAAAACTCTTTCTTAAGCCCATATGACTATCTATGAATTTTTTTCTCTAGTCAACCTGGACTAACACATAATGGTATTTTCATTTCCAACATTTTAAGAATGCTCCATGCTCTCTTTTCACAGCGGGGGTACTTTTTGTCAGCCATACCAGCAACGCCTGAGAGTTCCAATCTCTACCCTTCTGCCAGCATTTCTTGTTTGCTGTGACTTTTGCTTGTTTTTAACTTTGTTGTTATTGCTGGGGTGAGATGATTCTGCATTGTTGCTTTCTTTGATAGACGTGCAAGCTGCCCCTATGTGGGAAGGCTTATGGGTGTCTTCCCATCAAGATATAGAGGTAGGCAAAAGATATGTCTACATATGTACTACAGATATACCCATGGGTGTGGTAAAGCTACAGGAGAAAAAGTTTTGAAAACTTCTCAGCCATATCCAGACACCTTGAGGGAATGAATCTAGGGCCACTGACTAGTGGGATAGCTGGACCAATTGGCATAACATAGTCCATAAAGAGAATGCTGTTTATCAGACTTGTGAGGGGCCCTCTACAATGCAATTATAAATTCTTCCCTGTCTGAAGAAAAAGGAGAATGAAGAAAACGAGAGTTAAACAAACTATTGGTACAAAGAACCAAAGCACCATGGAGGTTATAACTTCTATCACCCTGACACTGGAAGAACTTAGATGGTGCCTGGCTACCACTTCCAATTGCTCTGAAAGGAATCACAGTGGAAAGTCTTGGGCAGATGGGGCAAAAATGTGGAACAAAATTCAAATCATGAAAAAGCCCAGGTTTGCAGCTCTGAGCGAGGCTGGTAGAACTCCTTAGAATGTGACCTCTAGATACTCTTGAAGTTGAACCCCATCTCTACCCCCACTGCCACCCCCTAGCTCTGTTTAGCTCAGCTAAACAATAGACAGGTTGACCAGGAGAACAATAGCTCTAGGGAGAAACATGCACACAAAGGGCAGCATTAGCCCAGAGACAAAACTCAGAAGGCAGGAAGGGGCAGGAAAGGACACCTAGGACCCAGGAAGGAAGTGGAAAGGAACCCGTTGCAGTAAGGAGACGGCGGTCAATGTTACAAAACAAGCGGTGTCTAAAATTGCTTTGGCTCTCTGTAAACCTTCACTTGAGCCCCATGAACAATTCAAAAACAAAACAAAAACGACCAAATAACAAAAGGAACGCGTTGGCCTTGATTCAGTCGGCCACGGGGAAGACAGCTCAGAAGCATGTCACCATGAGTCAGAGGCAACGCCATAGCAGCTACCACCTGCTAGCAATGTCTTCTGATACAAGGAAGTAAGCTCACTGGGCTCTGCTATTGAACGCAGCTTCCCGTCTGTGCAGGTTGATGACGCTTCTGACCCCGTGGTGGAAGCTCCATCGGATGCCATGCCATGTGAAGTGCGGATTTTGTTTGCTCGTGAGTGGGCCAGGTACTTGGGACTGATGGTTTGCTGGCTCTGCCCTCAATGAGCAGGGACAGAGCTGGGTCCCCGCTCCAGTGGAGCTCTCGTCCGTTTCAGAGCACACATAAGTGACAAGAAAAGCATGAAATATGAGTGCTCTGCAGAGAATTACAATGTAGAGCTGTCATAGAGCGACTGGAAGTTGATTAGTAAATCCTTCTGGAAAGAGCACTAGGGATGAAGGAAATCAGAAAGGGGAAATAGCCTTTTTCAGATTTTTTTCAACCATGGTATTAGTGGGAGAGTCCATTTTAATGGGGAAAATATGGTGACAAGGAGTGATTGATAGTAACTTTGTGAATACAATTAGTAACCATGCGCTTTGTGCTCCTATAAAGAATTAGTCTCAGAAACCCACAGGGGCCGTTCTATCCTGTCGTATAGGGTCCGCGGAGTGTTGCCATCAGCTCGGCAGCAGTGAGTCCAGTTTTCGTTTATCTGTTAAAAGGGTTCTTGTGCTTTCTCCCTTGTTATTCTCCAGCCGCCAACGTGGAAGGTGTGAGCTATGTGAAGAGGTAGTGTTCTCGGTTGTTTTTTGATCTCCAGGGCTGGCTATGTAGGTGGTGTTCAGAAAATACATTTTGCATACCCCAAAGAAACAAATCTTGATCCATTCGGACTTCTCCTCCCATCCTGCTGAAAGAGCGGGCCACTTCCGATTAACCTTCCTTGAACCCACAGAAGGACTGTACCGGTTGTGTCTTAGGTATGTGATATTAAAATTAAATATCCTGCTTTTATTAAAGACATTCTTGGTGCCACTTTAAAAAAAAGTTCAGTTAGTCTTGAGATAACTTTGTGCAATCTGGGAAGCTCGGCATTTTCCCTTTGACTTTGATAGTGAATGCTATTGTTTTCATCTCAGCTGATTCCTTAATCACTTCCCTCCGGTCGTTCTCATTTTTATTCTGCATCCTGTTGGAACCTTGTTCTTGGAGAAGTGCTGTACTTTGATCTCAAACGGTTGATTCTTCTGAGAATGCTCCCTGGAGTCGTTGTTCCTGTTAGAGATCTGTCTACTGTTCGGCTGAACATGGAGCCGAGGGCCAAGTCTGGTTCCAGACCTGCAAGGTGGCTGACTAATAATGACCATTGTCTTGATGCTTGCACAAGAAATCCTGGTCTCTTTTGAGCTTTGTCCCACGCTGTCCCAAGATCTTCTACTGTTGATCCCTTGCAGAACACCTGGGAGTGGTAGCCGGGCACCACCTGGTTCTTCTGGCCTCAGAGTAGTGGAAGCTGTAGTTTTCATGGTGCTTTTTATTTTCTTCACTCATCTTTCCTCCAGACAGGAGAGACTAATGATTGTATCATAGATGACCTCTCGCAAGATTTTTAAGACCTTCGTAACTTCTCAACAAAATAGGGTGAGAAAAAATTGTGTTTGTGGATGATTCTGCCAGGCAATTTGTCCCTCTAGGCAGTGGTCCTAAGCCCCATGATTCATTCCCTCAAGGTGTTTGGTTATGCCTAAGATGTTTTCAAATGTTGCCTCTTATATGTTTGATTATATTTGTAGCATAGGAGGGGAAAAACCCCAAACCCTGGAATTGTGCTGGGCAGTGTGGAACTTTCATAGTATACCTTTTTCCTGCTGGGGGAGCATCGATTAACGCTTTGAGATAGGGCACACAGTGGCATCACCTGGGAAGGTTCTCTCTGGTCACAGCGAATTTTTTCATAAAAGCAGTTTCATTCAAGCCTCCTTTTTTTTTTTTTTTTTTTGTGATGGCCAATTTAAGAGAACAGTGTGCAGCTGTGAGGTTTTGTTTTCTGCTTGAGAAAAATGTCACAGAAACTGTTGTAATGTTGATACAGCTTATAAGACAAGACTATGGAAAAAGCTCAAGTGTAAATTTTTTCATTTAAGAAGAGGTGAAATGTCGAATGATGACAAACCCTTTCAGGACATCTGTCAACTTTCTGTGCATTCGGAGTTTGTCCACCAAGTCAGGTTGTTAATCAAACTTTTTATTTAGAGGTTTTGAAAAGACTGTGGGACAGTGTGTGACTAAAAAGGCCTGATTTGTGCCAGATGGAACTGGTTTTGCCACCCTAACAATGCACCTGCTCACTCAGCCATCTCAGAGTGTCAGTTTGTGGCCAAAACAGCATGCCTCTCTTGTCCCATGCACATTAGCACCATACTCACCTGACCTCACTCCATGTAACTTGGTATTGTTTCTGTGAATGAACAGGGACATGAAAGTAGAGGGACTTGAGGTGAAGGGAAAAAGAGGGAGGTGCTCTCAGCCCTCCAAACAGATGAGTTTGGAAAATGTATCCAAGAATGGAATAGCAGATTTGATACATGCATTGGGTGCAATGGAGACTAATTTGAAGATGACAAGGTAGTTCTGAAAAAAATGTAAATATATAGCTTTGAAAAAATTCAGTTTTTTTGTGGGGGGTTCCCTCTTGTATATAAGTACCTAGTGGCAATCCTATAAGACAGGGTAGAACTGCCCCTGTGAGTTTCTAAGACTCTAGATCTTTGTAGGAATAAAAATTTTCATCTTTCTCCCACATGGCAGCTGGTGGTTTTGAACTGCTGGCCTTGCAACAGCAGGCCAACACATCAGCACCATGTCACCAGGGCTGATAGACTCAATGGAAGTGGGTTTGGTTTGACTTATAAGTACGTATGTTAGAAATGTATTCTTCTGTAAAGCTTGACAAGAGCAGCCTTGCTGGTGGTTCCAGCACACACACGGTCTAATGCAGGGCCTTGAGCTGCCGTGCTGTTATCAGTACCAAATCTTGTAAGGTACCAAGCCTATCACTTCACAAATCTATTGGTAGCTATCTTGATAGATTCATGGTTTGCAAAGGCAAAGTTTCAGTGTTCTAGATGGAATGAAAGGTGTTGAGATCCTGCCACCTGAGTTCCCATTTTGTTAGTGCCTAATTAATAAAAGGGAAAAAAAAGAGAAATGTATTCTTCCATATCTCAATATACTGGTGGGTGTATTCCCAAATGCCTTCCAACATCTGGCCAACTTAACACATCCATCAAAGCAACGAGATATCATCTCCTACAATAATGGCAAAGTTAAAAACCCCACCACAAATGCTGTCAAAGATGCAGAGATTGGAACTCTTATATGCTGCTGGTGTAGCTAACAAAAAGTACAAACATGATGAAAAACACGATGGACTTCCTTAGTATATTGGAAATAAAAATACCATGTGACTGAACAATCCCACTGCAAGGTGTATGTGGAAGAAGAATGGTGCCACCTGTGTTCACTGAACATCACTAACCATAGCAAAAGGATGATGCAAGAGTAAACGAAGCCTTTTCCTTTTGAAAACTGCTTATTTTTTGTTTGTTGAAAAAGTACTCGTAAGAACTATTATATGTCATGTGAAGAAAAAAACCCCAAATCTTTTTTTTTTCTCAGTCATCATCTGAGGGCAGAGGAAACTTTGTCTCTGAGATACATTGGTCTAGATTTCTTTCTCATATTTGAGGCATATGGTAGATAAATGTTTTCATTTATTTATTTTTCATTTTATTTTCTGCATATCATAGATAAACATTTGTTGAATGAATACTGCATTCAACCAAAAGTACTGAGAAAAACACTACTGTTTTGTTAACTATCACATTACAGGGAGAGTGAAACCTTTCCGCCAGAGAGTGATAAGTGATGGGGCACCTTTGGCACTGTGAGCCCCCAGTTTTCTTTCTCTGTTATTGCTACAATATCTCACACCAAGATGGGGCTTCCAAGCAGCTGGCCACAATCGTTTCTCATTTCTGAAAGGGGCCCAAAAGTAAACGCAGTCCATTTGGAAATCATAGTTAGTTGCTAAAGATTCAAATTAATCTTATCTGTCAAATGTTACTTCAGTGTACTCAAAGTTCCAGAACTTGAGATATAAGACAGTGAAAGCCGAGCCCACAGCCCAGGGCGCAAGTGTGTAAGTAAAATGAGGCCACTCTGCGACTTCGAACTGGACATTTTCTGGGTTTATCTATTTAGTGTTGGCCTCTTTGGATCCAGAGCAGTAGGTTTTGGAGCCCTCTTTACAAAGACCTTTTTATTTATTTGTTTTTTGGCAAGTGGTAGAAAGATGGTAGAAGGAAGGTTTTCCTATTAGAAATGAAAAAGGTACAGTATATACTCAAGTATGAGCCAAATTTTTCGGCACATTTTTCAATGCAGTTTTTGTGGTAACATTAGGTAGCTCGGCTGATATTCAGGTCAGCTTAGACTCGAGTATATATGGTAAATAAGACAATTAGTTCAAATGGTAAGAAAATGTGTACTATCTTGTTTTCTATTTGAATGTACCCCCTTTCGAGGCATATATTTAAAACCGTATTTCCACTAACTATATGGATTCTAGAACTGGTGCCTCAGTGGTTCCAGAATGTTGCCGCTCCCTAGGAGAACGATGTGGGATGTGGCCGTCTGCTTCTGCAGATGACACGTGGAAACCTTCTGGGCTACAACTGTTCCGCCTTGTAGCCTTGCTGGGCTTTGGAATCGCCTTCATATAAAAGGGTTTCTATGGATTTGGGGCGGGGAGACTGTCACCAAATAGGTTGCATTTGTTTGGGGAAAACAATCAGAGACTGTCTTGGTGAGTGACGACATACAAGTGTCTCCTTTCTTCTTTCGGGGCCAGTTCCTTCTCAGCCTTGTGCTAAAGATACCCTGGGCTCAGCTGCACACAGGCCGGTCAGTTCAGCCTCTGCTTGCCCCTCATGACCAGCCTAGTCCCAAATGAGCCCGTCTGGGTTTTTTTGCTGTTGAATTGCCCCCATTATTCTGCTTGGTTGGCTGAATGGTACATCGTGTGGAGGCATTGTATCAAAGCAAGGATTGAATCACGGAGGGTATTTAGAACAAGTGAATGGACTGAAGTGACGCATGTGCATCTCTCAAGGTGCCTTCGTGTGGGAGAATTTCTATGGTGACACTATTAGAACAAAGATGACGAGGAGAGCAGTTTTAGTCGTGACTGTTTATCCTCCACCCCCAATACACACACACACACACACACACACACACACTCACTCCTCTCATGGCAACACAAGAACAAAAGCCACCCTGGATCTGATTGCCTCTGTGGAAATGGCATGGAGGACGTGCCTGGCCTCTTTCAGCTGCGCCCTGGCGAAGGAGAAACCACCCCCACGTCTGCGCCATTGCTGATTCCCGTCAGGCCGAGGTCAGACGACCTCCACCCTCCACCCTCTGTGTCCTGTCTTGGCTCCCACCATTCCTCCCACGCAGAGTTGCCTTTCATCATCTCGTGCCTCCTCTGTTGCCTTTCATATTTTATTGCAGTGGTCACATAGAATTTCAGAAAATACTCATAAATATAGTGTTGCGAAGGAAGCCGATAAACTCCCTGTCAGGATTAGATGTCCAGATAACATTGAGTGGAAGAAGCCAGACCCAAAGGCATATGTACTAGATGCTCCTACTTACAGGGCATTCAAAACCATTAGTCTGGCGTTTAGGGTAGGAGAGGCCAGAACAGTACTGGAAAGGGAATACTGATTGAGATGGGCCAAGGCTGATGCTGTCATTCCAGATCAAACACTCCTTGATTGGATCTGAAAGGGAATCAGGCTGATGTGCACATACACATATGTCATGCAGAATACCTGACGTATATTATCCTAATAAAAAAATAAAAAACAAGGAACCTCAAATAAATGATCTTTGATCAGGTCCATGAATGACTAGTCCAGTTTTAGGTGCTGCAGTGACACTATGGCAGTGTGAGAAAGTGCTATAATGAGAGATGACTTTAAAATACTTTGTGGCAAGATGGTTTGCAAGGTGGTGGAAGTATCGGTAAGAAACACATTGGCTGAGAGCAGAGACTTATTGAAGCTAGGTGATTCACAGAAGCAAAAGGCAGAAGTCTTCGTCACCCATTCGCCCACTGATTCATGGTTACTGAATTCCTGCTGTGCATAAGACCCTATGGTGACAGAGAAAGGAGAGGAAGTAACAGCCTAAAGGGAAAAGACTGATATTTCAACAAAGTTGAAAGGTAATAGGAAAAGCCCACCTCAAGCCTACTGCCGTCAGGTGACTTCCGACCCGTAGTGAGCTGAGCTGTAAAGAGACAGCCTCCTCTCCTTGCTTCAGAGGCCCTTCCCAGTTTTACCAGTGGAGAGAAGCTCGCAGGTGTTAGAGAGCCGCTCTGTCTGCCAACAGGCCTCAGGCGGTAGGAGGAGCCTCTAAGACCACCGCCCACCCCGTGATGGAGACCAGCACAAGCTGATGTCTGTCTGAGTGCAGAGGGCAGGGAGGAAGAAAGCGTCTTCACCACAGAGCTCGTGTTTGAAATAGGCTGACAAGTGCTGGTTCTGGATTTACACACTGATTGACCTTCATATATGTAAACTAGACCTAAAAATTAAATATATATATATATATATAAGATATATGTGTAAGTTATATATATATAAAATAAAACTTCATCCATATACTGCATATTATATAGGTTTAGGTATCATATTAAGTGAGACTGAAGAGCTATTTTACTGTTAGAGATTGGATAAGTATTAAATAGATGAGATAAAAATTATAGCAGAAGCTTAACTTCCCTAATAAATTGAGTCCCCAACCTATCTGATCTCATCTCATCTGTCTCTGTATCTCTTCTCTCTGTCTCTCGGTCTCTCTCTCTCTCTCTCTCTCTCACACACACACACACACACACACACACTAACTACACTGTAAGAAAAACAGAGATGCATGTTTCCTCTGACTCAGCAGGGACCCACAGAGATACTCAGACTGACCTGCAAAAATATACATGCAAAGCTGCCCCAAAGTATGTGGAAGAGCTCTGTGGGTGTGTATACATGCATGAGAAACTCATGTACTCTCCCTTCCCACCCACCCCACCGCCATGCAGTCTCACACACTGAACACCCAGTAAGCGATTGATTGTATAAATACAGTGCCATGTCTCTTTTTCTAGGACCATGGGTTCATCGATTTATACCATCAAAATCAGAAAATTCCCTTTTTTTTCATCCAAAGGCAGTTTCAACTTGCTTTTCCTTTGAGAACAATGTCTAGCTCCCATCCCGTCTTACAGACCACTTCCTTGGCACACTGGTAGATGAAACTGTGCCTGGGGAGCAATTCCGGGTTTCGAAGCAGAGAGCGTGTCCTCTTGACATTCTAACCTGCAGGTTTGGTTTGGGTTTGGAACCGGCTTGTCTGTGGACTTGCTCTGTGTCTGTATCACAAGGATGAAGACTGCCCAGGGGTCTCTGGAACATTCTCTGAGTGGCAGAGTGCCTGTGCCAGGCCTCGTGCTCTGTGAAGCACTTGTGTTTACTCTAGAAGCCATGCTAAGATTATGTGTGCATCCTTTGAGCAACTTTATCTTTAAAATCGTGAACATGGTTCATCTTCCTTTGGCCACGTTCTTATGGGTACCAGCAACTCTATGACCTTGCAGTAACTCTCCAGTCTTTACTAGGGAGACTGGGACGGCTTCCCAAAGCAGCCTCTGGGTCATCGGACCTTGCCTAGTGGTTACAAGTCGGGCTGCTTCCTGCATGGAAAAGGTGGGGCTTCCTACTCCCATAAAAATTTCCTGTCTTGGAAACTCAGAGGGGCAGTTCTGCCCTGTCCTGTAGGGTCGTTTTGAGTCAGAATTGCCCGGACAGCAGCAAGTTTGTGGCTTTGAAGAATGAAGGGGTATGTTCTGTCATGGCAGAGAGAGCTGTGAGCACACTGGGTGTCTTCCACTTTTCTCCTCGGAGTAATTTAATCTGTTTGAAATCTCAGCTATACCCTTGGGGAACATTGCTGAGTCAGAGGGAATGTGCATCTGTTTTTCGCTTGGTGTGTATGTGTATTTGAGTGTGTGTAAGAGAAAAAAAGAGAGAAAAGATATTCAAAGCTTCTTTGTTTTTGCTTTGCTTCATAGATCTGCTTTGTGCGTGTGTGAGGAAAGACAGGGAGGGGGATTAAGGACCCAGTTTGCTAGGAAAGTTAAGGTGTAGTTGCCAAGATTACATATTTCAAATGCATTTAAACAGAAAGTTTATCATAAAGTAATGTTATTTTGTATCCTTCACAGGAACCACAGCCCACTCATGAGCTTTGGAGCCAGCTTCGTCAGCTTTTTGGTATGTTGGCCTGGGGAGAGGTATTGGCATGAAGGAAATAAATATGTAAAATATGCCTGCTAGTGGCCACTGCTGAGCTAGCTGAAGTGTAATGTTTTTGCCTATTGGTTAGTCTATGTGATAACTTTCCTTCCTAACTGAAGAAATAAAATGCTCTGGGGTTTTATGTATTTTTCATCCCAAATGTTTCTTGAACCAAGAATGTAATGGAAAGACCTCTCCAAAATTAAAATATCATTTAGGCTCATATCATTTAGGGGGCTCTGGGGACATCCGAGTCTGGATAATGGAGGTGTGTTAACCTATTGGGTGACTGTGGTTGGAAGATGAGTTAGGTGAGTAGAGAACTTTGTCAGCTAGTGTTATATTTTCAAGAGCTAATGTTTACGATGGGCGAAAGAGGAGGCCTTTGCTCCTGTAAAGATGAACCGTCTTGGGCACCTACAGGGGCAGTTCTGCTCTGCCCGATGGGGCCCTACACGTGGGCCTCACCTTGATGGCAAGAAGCTTGGCTCAGAATATTTAGGGATTGAGGGCATTGGTTGCCTTTAGGCCTCAAAGCCCATGGGGCCACGTAGAAAGACACGTTTGTAGCTTCCCGCAAGCTGTCTGTCCACACCTATTTTAAAGCCAATGCCCCTTGAGTTATGTAACATCCAACACCAGCAGCAGCAACAGCAAAGTCACGAGTAGAGACAGAGGGGAAGGAAAGGGAGAAGAGACGTTGATTTGAGATTTAGGAGAGTGTAAGAAAATGGACAGGCGGTGCTCAAGTGGTTCGTTTCCTCTGTCACCAGTTACTGTCACCAGAAGTGGAGGCCTACCGTAATGTGTGAGTCTAGACGGGCCTGGAGCGGTACGAACGGCTTGTACCTGGCTGCTCCCAGAAAGGCTGGTGCATTGGTCCGTCCAGTAACCCCACAGATGTAAGGCCTGGGATCTACTTCCAGAAAAACCCCATTGGGCGCACAGTTCTCCTTAGACATACATGGGGTCTCCATAAGTCAGGATTGACTCAATGGTAACAGATCCATTTGTAAGGGAACATACACTGAAGGAAAATGGTGCTCGGCGGCGATCCTAAAATTACCCACTTAACTACAAGGACTTTACGGAAGGCCCCACCAGTGGGGCTGAAGGAGATAGGTGGGCCAGAGACCCCTTGAATTTCGAGTCAGGGTCACGATGTCAGCAGGTTAAGGGGATGGCTGGGGAGAAGAGGGTAATGGGGAGGGGAGACTTGGGCAGAGGTGGCAGTGGTCTGACTTGGCTAGAATGGAAAAGCAGGTGAGAGCCATACTGCTCAGAATGGCAGAGTGAGGGCACGTGAGGGAAATGGGGGGTCGGGCACAAGTTCATCAGGTCCCTCTGGGAACGAATGAACAAACGAGTCTCCTGCAACCACTTGGCTCTGCTTCTGGGAAGCGTTTGAACAGATGAGATTGCTCCTCACTGTGGCCTGAAAAAGCTGCCAGGAGCAGGTGTCTGGAAGCTAGCCATCAGAAGAATTTATATAATGAATTCCTGCAATTGTCGGTCCTGTAAAGACCGATGATATTCATAGAACACCAGCTAGCTGCTGTTTCATTAGAATTTCTGGGCAGGACTCAGTGGAGCCAGGGATACATTTGTGGGCAAAACAGACCTTTAAACTGAGTAGAACAATTTGAAATGAGACAGGTTTTTTCATTCCTGTGTTTAACCAACAGCATGGTAAAATAGTCATTGCAAGGACACTTTAGTACCATTTATTTTCAGGTCGTTGTCATAGAGGTGTCTTCTTATTTTACATTGCAACGGTAATGTAAAATTTCTTTAAGTGGCTTAGTGGGCTCCACGCCGAGATGCTAACCACAAGGTCCACAGTTCGCACTCACCAGCCACTCCTCAGGAGAAAGCTTTCCACTCCCATAAAGCATTAGCATTTCCAAAACCCACAGAAAACGCAGTTATCTACCTTGCCCCAAAGGGTCGCTCTGAGTTGGAATTATGTAACTCAAAAGCAGTGAGTTCTTGAACGTTTTAAGATGAATGGGGTATGCTGTAACATGCTGATTATTTTCCTTGCCACAAATAATCTAGTATGACTCACCCACCCTCAGTCTGGGGTTTCATGGCAGGAAATTGTCCTGCATTTTCAGATATTTCCTGATTCATTCATGCTCCTTCCTTCATTTACCCCCTTCTTTTCATCTTTCTTTCCCTTCCTTTCCCTCCTGTCGGGTTTCCTTCCTTCTTTTCTTAGAATGCCATGATGACCTTTGAGGAGGAGAAAATGCAATTGGCCTGCGATGATTTGAAAACGACTGAAAAGCTGTGTGAAAGTGAAGAGGCTGGGGTCATAGAGACCATCAAGAACAAGATCAAGAAGAATGTAAGTCATTGCCACGAGGCTGTACACCGCCGGCCTGACCTGCAGCATGGCTCCTTTGCTGGCTCCATTTTAGGTAGAGGGTGACTGGAAGAAGAAAACAAACAAACAAAAAGGCCCTGAGTGTTTATCCTGGCTTCTGATGATATATGTTGCTTCCCATTTGTGGAAGCGGTGGAAGTCCCATTGAGTCATCAGAATTATTAAGTGCGTGTTCTCTTGGTATCAGTAAGTATTACTACAGACAACAACATGGAGGTCTCGGTAGATCGACGTTTGCCCAGGAGATCACAGTTGTAGTGAGTGAGTGCTGGGCTTAGATTTGACGGGTGGGGGAGGGGGGCCGGTAACCATAGTGCATGAGGGTGAAATCTAGAAAAGTGGAACAGACCCTTCTGCCGGTGTCTTGACATTTTTTCTGAAAGTTCTGTGACATGTCTCTGTTTCCTTCTTCCGTCATTGTGAAAGCTCTTTAGCTTATTGTGCTTAGTTTTGCTATGTATTAAGAATAGAAAGCATTCTTTGGTCCAGTTAGAGTCCTGGTAAGAGTGGGTCAGGCAAGTGTCTGCTAACCGCAAGGTCAGCTGTTCAAACTCACCAGCTGCCCCAGGAAAGACGGGGCTGCCTCGAGACCTGGCATCTCTGCCCTAGATCACAGCACTGCAGAGGACAGCACTGCAGATGTGGTTCAGGGAGTGTGACCGGTTTGACTTCCCCACATGGGGGCAAACCAAGCAGAGAGTACATCAGATCAGCAATCGAAACAAAGCCACAACGTTCTAAAGGAATCCCCCCCAGAAGACTTCTGACTTGGTAGACAAGCGCTTGGCACCTCATCTGAACTGATTGGGGGATATTCACAAAGGTCAGCAGTTAGACCTGGAACTATATATATGTCTTGTTTTGTTTTTTTAAGATAGCCAAGACAAGCAACCTCAAGGAGATAACAATGGAACCGACAGTTCTAGGGGGGCATTGGAGAGGGAGTGATAGGGGAGTCAGAACGGTGAGCCAATATGCAAGGGAGAGGGTAATCACAAGGGGTCTAAAATCGATGGTGAGGAGGGAATAGGGTCCACATGAGAGGAATTATTGAGCGGCGAATGATGGGCAAACTTGGTAGCAGGGTAAAGGGAAAGAAAAAAGAAACAGAGGAAAAATACAGAAGTAAAAATTATTCATATGTGTATGCACTGACACTCTAAGGAAATACAATGAGGAAGCAGATGGGCTTTGGACTTCTACTTAAATCCGACCTCAGTACAAGAATGGTTTGCTCCGACAGTGTGACAATGTATGATACTCACCTACCCTACAGGAGAGCTGAAGATAAAGAAGGTGCAAAAGCAAATGTGCTAAAGAAAGTTGATGGTGCCTGACTATTAAGAGACAGAGTTCCTGGAGTCTTAAAGACTTGAAGTCAAACAAACGGTCATTTAGCAGTGAAGAAAACCCACAGGGAAGAAACACGTCAGCCTGTGTCATCATGGATGTTGAAGAAACTAGGTATCAGAAGTTCAAAAGCAAGCAATCACATTGACATGAAAGAGTGTAGGCATTGTGGAGACACAAGGCCCATCTGTAAGATAATTGGACGGTCCCTCACACAAGGGCCACATCCAGGGTACAGTAGAGCACTGAGGAAACATAACTATCCTCTAGTTCTTTTTAAGTTCCTCCTCCCACTATTATGGCCTTTGTTTTACCTCACTAATCTTGCTAGGCCCTTGTAGGTATAATGGTACAAATAAGAGCTTTCCAGGCATGAAACCCAAGAGAGATAATCCCCTCAGAAACAGTAATGGGAGTAATGATTCCCTGAGGGTATGGTAAGAGGAGGGGGTAGGGTGGGGAAGGGGATGGGGGAACTGAAAGCAGTGATGACTGTATAACCCTCTTGAGGGGAGCAAACACCAGAATTTTTGGTGAGTGAATACATTGAAAGGTGTAAGTTATGCCAAAAAACTATAATGATATATGTTAAGGGTTCAGGGGGTTGGTCGGGTGAGGGAGGGAGGGGATAAAAAGGAGCTGATATCAAGGAGTTCAAGAAGAAAGAAAATGAACTGAAAATGATGACAGCAGCAATTGTAAGGATGCTGGATCTAATGGACCCATGGATTATAATTACATACATAAGACTGCCTAATAAAACGTTAAAAAAGATAAATTAATTAAAAAAAAAAAAGATGGGGTTTCCTGCTCTCGTAAAGATCCACTGTGTCAGAAACCAGAAGGAGCAGTTCAGCGCTGCCTTACAGGATCACTATGAATCAGAATTGACTTCATGGAAGCAGACATTAGGTTTGGGGGGATTGCACAGTGGATTTTCGTATTGTAAGAATGCATACATGAAGAAAGCTGATGGTGCCCAGATAGCAAATGATATAGATAGTGTCTAGGGTCTTAAAGACTTGAAGGTAAACAAGCAGCCATCTAGCTCAGAAGCAACAAAGCCACATAGAAGCACACCAGCCTGTGTGATCACAAAGGGGTTAAAGGGATCCGGTGTCAGGCATCAAAGCCCAAAAAAATCATATCATTGTGTGCCCACCTTCCTGATATTGCTGAAGACAAATGTGTGCATAAGCAAATGTGATGAAGCATGCTATTCATGCCTGGCTATCAAAAGCTAAAGTGTCTTAAAGGCTTGAAGTTAAACAAGTGGCCATCTAGCTCAGAAGCAACAAAGCCCACATGGAAGAAGCACACCAGCCTGTGTGGTCATGAGGTGTCTAAGGGACCAGGTATCAAGCATCAAATAACTAAAAATTATAACATCATAAATGAGGGGGTGTGCAGGTTGGGGACCCAAAGCCTATCTGTAGGTAACAGGGTCATAGGGAAGACATGAGCCAGTCATGCTATAATGTAGCAATGATGAAACATACAACTTTCCTCTAGTTCTTCAATGCTTCCTCTCCCTTCACTATCATGATCCCAATTCTACCTTAAAAATCCGGCTAGATCAGCGTATGCACACTCATATAGATAGTCAGAGGAAACAGGGAATCCAGGACAGAACCCTTCAGGACCAGTGGTGAGATTGGCAATACTGGGGTAGAAAGAGGGAACTGAATATAAGGATCTTCATATAGCCTGCTCATATGGTACAGACAACAGGGAAGTGGGTAAAGGGACACAGCAGACAGTGTATGATATGACAAGACAATAATTTATAAATTATCAAGAGTTCATGAGGGATGGGAGGAGCAGGTGGGAGGGAGAGGGGAAATGAGTTGATACCAAGGCCTTAAGTAGGAAGCAAATGTTTTGAGAATGACGAGGGCAGCAAATGTATAAATGAGCTTGACATACAATGAATGTATGTATAAATTGTGATAAGAGTTGGATGAGCCCGAATAAAATGATTAAATTTAAAAAAATACACACACTTGGCTTACTTTTCAACCAACTAACAGGCCTATAAGGAGAACAAGGAGCCCTGGTGGTGCTGTAGAATAAGCTTTGGGCTGCTAACTGCAAGTTCAGCAGTTCAAACTCACCAGCAACTCCAAGAAAGAAAGATGAGGTGGTCTGCTCCTGTAAAGACCGAGAGTCTTCAGAGCTCTGTGTAGGGTCTCTGGACTCAGTGGCAGTGGGGGTAAGGAGACCAATAGCCCCTGGAGGGTACATATTCCTTAGAACATGAAATGTTGAGATCCAAAGAGCAGCATTTGCCCTAGAACCAGGTCAGAAGGGTTAAGAGAGAAAATGCAAGGGCCAAGCGAGGTGCAGGGTGGAAATGCAAAGTATGCTGGTGCATTGTGGGGAAGGCCAACGATGGTATGAGATGAAATGTGTATGAACTTTTGAATGGAGAATGAATTTACTCATAAAACCATCACCCATTCACAATAAAAAGTTGGGGCAGGGAGAAGGGAGACTCAACATTTTTCATGGTAAGGAGAAGGCTTTTATTAAGAAATTGGATTTGGGTGGGGAGGGGTTGACTGTTTATCCCAGAGAGCCCAGCATCTTGGCGGTTATGAGGCTTGTATTTCAAGTTCCATTTGTGGTTTATTCCAAGATAATATTTAAAGCATCATCCATGCTGACCGTCCCATCTCAGTTGCCTGCAGCAAGGGATTGCACCCCAATATGAATGACACCTGATGGTAGAAGACTGCAAAAGCAATAGGCTATGTCTTTGGGGACTTGGGGTTTTGGTGGTCTTCGTGGTTCCAAAATTGGAGAAGTAAGGGTTGACATTACTTTCAAAGAGGTGAAACTCTATGAAGTGTTGGGTTTGTTTTCTACGTCTTCCCCTGCGTTCTGTTTCCATCATTCAGAATATTGACCTCTGAATGTGCAGAGCTAGACTTAACGGGGACAGGGGACTCTCAGGCTCATCGTGTCAATTGGGCGTTGGCCCTGAGTGACTGCCGGGTTTCCTAACCCCTGTGGGAAACTCCTTTGCACTGTAATGTCCTAGCTGTTTGGAAGTCCCGTTGTCCGTGTGTGTGATCTAATGGTGTGTACTTTCATGCCACCAAACAGGTCGACGCCCGAAAGTCCGCCCCCTCCATGGTTGACCGGCTTCAGCGGCAGATAATCATAGCTGACTGTCAAGTGTATCTGGCCGTGCTCTCTTTTGTCAAACAAGAATTATCAGGTATGCTACAGCATTCTTTTTAATGGCTTGCCCGACTCAATGCACACACCATGGACTCCTCTCTTTGGCTTTGAGAGACTGTGGTGCCTCTTTGAGGCCTGGTATTGATTTATGACTTGGGAGGGAGGTTGAAACCACAAGTTGGCTGGTGTGAGTGTGGCCGGGTGATCTTCGTTCAAAGTCTGTGCTTTATCTGCTTGCCTCCGATAATCCTGTCGTGTGATTGTTGGGTGTCAGTTCTCACGCAGTGGTACTGTGCAATAGAGTTGTTCTCCCCGTGGGTCAGACCTGCCCTAAGCTGGAACCTCCCAACAGAAGATTACCAGCCTGTCTTGTGGGGACATTGGTGGGGGTGGTGGCAGGGGTGGGGTTTGAACTTTTGACTTTTTGATCGGCAGCCAAATGGTGAGTCATTTTTTTTTGTCACCAGAGTTCCTAATACTGTCATTCTTAGTGAAATTTCAACCACATATGGGAGTGGGGTGGGGATGGACTTTATATCTAGCAAGTTGTCAGATGGACTTTAGAGCGAAGTCTCACAGGCATGCATTTAAGTTGTTCATAAATTTGCTATTGAAGGCCTGAGAACTCCCTCAAGACTTCCTAACACTTGTCAAGGACCTTCCTTTCACAAATCTTCCATCAGGGCTCTTCATGACTGTCTTCATTAGGCTATCTATGACAAAGGTTCTCCAAGCAGTGGTACCTTTAATTTCTGGAGTGATGGAGACACAAGACTGTGGCTGAATGGAACACTAATCCTTTGGCTAATGTGATTATGTCTCTGATACTGACAGCAGAAATCCTTTACTTGGGTGCATAGAATGTGTTTGAAAAAAATAAAAATTCAAGAAAGAAATGAAATAAGGAGGGACTAGTCTCAGAGACTAAATTGTGAGAATTCAGTTTGCAGAAGGCTGCAGGTGTCAGTGGGAGTCACAGATACATTGATGGTACCTACATAGGAAATAAATCTCCAGTGAACATCCTCTACCCACAGTTGAGGGATGGGAGGAAAGGGGTTACTAAACAGAGGGCATTGGAGAGATGAATATAGAAGAGCAACATAGTAAATCTGACTTCAACAGTTAAAATGTTGTCAGTTTATGCCCCCCTCCCAACCTCTCCCTGCCCCCGCATGCTGGATCTGATCTGTTTTTAACATGTCCTGTATTTTGGTTTTGTTTGTGTTCATTCATGTTAGTGTTTATCTCAGGTGTGTTATGTCATTGAAGATCACCCTCTTGAAGTTGTGTTAAATGTTTTTCTGGGCTTTTTGGTATATGAAACTCTGGACTGAGGAACCTATAGGGACAGCAAATAGACTAAAGGTTGGGGGGGCGGGGAGTGGCGATCAGGGAAAGGGGAAAGGATGTCAAGGAGTCCAGGAAGAAAAAGAATGTTTGGAAACTGATTGTGGTAGCAGTTGTACAATTCTGCTTGATATGATTGAACTATGATATTATATGTGTATTAACCTCAAATTAATAATTATGTATATAATTTAAAAAAATAAAGAAGTCTTTGAGCTGGGGGTGGAGAGAGTAATGAGGTGGGCTGGCTGGTAAACATCTCAACCATCTTCTTTTCATCTTTGGGTTATAAGAAAGTCTAGCCAAAACCTTCTTTTTTTAAATCATTTTATTGGGGGCTTGTATAACTCTTATCACAATCCATGCATCCATCCATGCCTCCATGCATCCATCCATCCATCCATCCATCCATCTTGTCAAGCACATGTGTACAATTGTTGCTATCCTCATTTTCAAAAGCTTTTGCTTTCTGCTGGATCCTTTAGTATCTGCTCCCCATATTCTCCCCTCTGTCCCAGCCCCCTTCCTTCACAAACCCTTGGTAATATATAAATTATTATTTATTTTGTCATGTCTTGCCAAACCTTCCTTTTGGGGTTGACCAATCTCGCTCTAGGGCCCGTGACCTGACACAGTGCGACCGTTTGTACTTACCAACCCACACCATCATCCCTGACGAAGCACAGACTCTCTTCTCAGCTGCATGTATTGTTACTTGGCATTTTCACTATTGAGATCATGCTTGACCTTTCTCAGGAGGATTCATGCTCCATTTAAGGGGCAGGGCTTCCTCTCTCCCCCGAAGCCCCCCTGACTAACGTGTCGGCTTTCATCTGCTGGTCTTTAGCTTGCCTTTGTCTGGGCAAGCACAGGCAGATAAAGAAGCTGAATGATTTATGAGTGACCTTCCAGGAGCCAGATGGAGGGCAGGCCAGAGGGTGTGGATTTTTGAACATGGATTTCTCTGTGTGTTGGGCCCATGTGACCTCATTTGCTGCATTGCCACATTGCGGGTGGGTGGGTGGGCGCTGCTGGATTGTGTATGTCCAGGTCGCCGTGGGTTCACAGACGGCTACTGTGAATGCGCCTTCACCTTTGGCAGTGGGTGGGCACTGTGGTTCACAGTGTTTGGCCAGGCAGGAGGGTGAATCCTGGGGAATTCAGAAAGTTAATAAAAATGAGATCTCTTTCTTGATGTGTGCAAGCGATGTTTCGCACATACTTCCGTTGATAGTGTTTGACTGAGCTGAAAATGTGGGGGCTCTGCTTTGTGTGGCTTACATTAAGGGCATTAAAGCTTCTATTGACAGACTTCTCCCTGTGCTTTTCAACGGTGGCCCATATGCTTCTGCATTACGTAGGGAATATAGACAGGGTGAATGATTCTCATCTTCATTCATTAAAACAGCTTTGAACGTGTGCTTTTTAAATACCAATTTAAAGATATGCACAATGCTTTGCTGATCATACAGGGCTTGGCCTTTTTGTGACTGACACACTTTCCACAGCGTGATGGTCTCCAGGCTCATTCATGGAGCATTCTTTATCAGGACTTTATTTCTCCTCATGGCTGGACTCCAAACCCCACACTCACTGTCATCTAATGGGTTCTGGCTCTGAGCGACTTTGTAGGACAGAGTAGAATGCTCCCTGTGGCTTTCTGAGCCTGTGAATTTTCAGAGGAGCAGAATCCTTCATCTCTCTCCTGAGGAGCGGCTGGTGGTTTTGAACTGTTGACCTTTTGGATAATGGCCCAACATGCAACCTGCTAGACCCCTAGGGCTCCCATACGGCTGTACTAGGAAGTAGTATTCTGTTGTGTGCATATACTATGTTTTATCAATTCTTCTATTGACGGGTGGACAGGGGGTTTCTACTTTCTGGCAATTGTGAGCACAACTATTGTGACTAATAGCGTCCTTATAAGAGTAAGCAGAGAAGAAGGGATTTTCGGGCTTCAGTTCAAACACACACAGGTTTATCCCAAGCACGAGGTGTTTAAGCACGCCCTTGTGATCAGTGGATAGCCACTGCTGGGCACAGTCACTCGCTGCCTGGGCCGTGTGGGAGTGCCTTTAGAAAAAAGTCCCAGCAAACAGCCAGACTGAGAAGGAAACCCTCACCACAAGCAGAGATCAGCCCAGGCCAGTGAAGCTGCAGGCAGAGAGACCAGCTCAGGAGGCAATGGGGACTTTTGGAATTCCCAAGGGTGATATGGTTGGGTTTTCTCCTAGATGATCATGAGGGCTCAGTCAGAAGCTGTGTGAAGAAAGAGTTTGGGAACGTGCATTGGTGAGGGAAAAGATCAGGAAAGTTATGTCAAAGAATTGTCTTCCATCTTGCTCACACTCCTGCTAGTTCCTTGAGAGCAGCGAGTAGGATGTGGGTCCTCCAAGGATGTCCAGATGGCCATCTTAATGTGATGTAAACTGAAGAGTGCAAACTTTTTGGAGGAGGATTTGGGAGACAGAAACACCCCCTCAGAGGAGGATGATAGAGCGATAATTGTACCTTTTCTTTATTATTATTATTTTTTTTTTATTAGGCATCACTGCCCTCTGGTGGGAGTAGGAGGCCCAGCCTTGCTCCTGGAGAGCTGCTTCTGGATTTGAACCACCAAGCCAGTGGACCGCAGTCCCACACTCAACCACTATGCCACTGGGGCTCAGCCCCAATTGTACCTTTTCATATTTTGTTTTACAAAGGCTTCCTTCAAGTTCTTTTTCACTAACCATTGTCTTTTGGCATCTTTGCTTTTCATTCATTCGGACGTGGATGGGGATTGGGCCACCTCCCCCTAAGCTCCGAGGTTGGTTTGGTTTTGTTCACAGAACCTGGGAGAGAGAGAGATTCCCTGCTTCCAGGGCGAGGGCTGATTTCTCAGGCTGGCTTTCAAGGCCTCCATCATCTGAGCATCTTCCCTTCAACCCGCTTGTCTCAGCGCCTCCCCATTTCACTCTCCTGCTACATGCAGCAGGTGAATCTTGTGCTAAGCTACAAGAGCTTAGGAAGTACAAGTGCAGTGAAATAACATTTCTCTCTCCAAATTTCCAGTTCGTTGGGGTGGGAGTGGGAAATCATGTTTTTTTCTTGAAATGTGGCAATGCTTATCTTACACGCTGTGATTTATTTTGTGGAAAGTAATAACCAAATTAAGAGCTATTTATTTATTTGATCATTTTGTTGGGGGCTCATAAAACTCTTAGCACGAGCCATACATCCATACATGCATCCATTGTGTCAGGCACATTGGTACATTTGTTGCCGTCATCATTCTCAAAGCATTTTCTTTCTACTTGGGTCCTTGGTTTCAGCTCTATCATTTCCCCCCCCCCTTCCTGACGAATCCTTGATAATTTATAGGTTGTTATTATTTTGTCATGTCTTACACTCGCTGACATCTCCCTTCACCCGCTTTTCTGTTGTCCATTTCTCAGGGAGGAAGTTATATGTAGATCTTTGTAATCGTTTTCCTCTTTCTACTTCACCTTCCCTCCACCCTCCCGGTATTGCCACTCTCACCACTGGTCCTAAAGGGATCATCTGTCCTGGATTCCCCATGTTTCCGGTTCTTATCTGTACCAGTGTCCATCCTCCGGTCTAGCTGGATTTGTAAGGTAGACTTGGGGTCATGATAGGAGGGGAGAGGAAGCATTGAAGAACTAGAGGAAAGCTCTATGTTTCATCATTGCTACACTGCACCCTGACTGACTCGCCTCCTCCCCGCAATCCTTCTGTAAGAGGATGTCCAGGTGCCTACAGGTTGGCTTTGGGTTCTCCAATCTGTACTCCCCCTCATTCACAATGATCGCATTTTTTTTGATGCCTGATATCTGATGCATCGACCCCTCATGATCACATAGGCTGGCGTGCTTCCTCGAAGAGCAATACATTTATAAAATCAACAGTCTTTATTTTCATTTTGCTATATGCAATCCATAGGAATCCTGATGGTGTACTGGGTTCTCACTGTAAGGTCAACAGTTTGCAACCCCTCGCCACTCCATGGAAGAAAGGTGAGGCTTTCTACTCCCATAAAGCATTTCCATCATGGAAACCCAGAGGGCCAGCTCTCCCCTGTCCTGAAGGGTCACCATGAGTGGGAATTAGCTGCATGACAGTGAGTGAGTGAGTGAAAACCTGTAGGCGGCACACTTTTGTTCTCATTCATGTTAGGGTCTTCCTTATCTTTAGGGTTGGCTTTTGGAAGTCTGAGATCATTCTTCCTGCAGATGCCTATCTCAGTCCCAGGCACATAAAACCTAATAACCAATTAATGTTTTTAATTTTAAAATGGGTCACAAGGGAACTCAAATGATAAATTATTACATTTAATCATAGCCTTAATCTAAGAACAATGAGTTCTTACAGCATGCCCCTACTCATGTGTTGTGTACGCTCATGAAGAGATCACTGCAGATGTGGGTGCTACAGCAAAGGGTGGTGCAAAAACTGTTTTAGACCAGTTTGTTTCACCTATTCATCCTATCCTATACATAGCATGTATAAGCTAGTGGATTTAGGCTATAGGACTTGTAGGGTGACTACGTGTTTGATTGTGACCCCACAGGAGGGGCAGTCATCATTTGTCAGAGTATTGATGCTTCCCCCCCTCCCTGCCCCCAAATGCTAGTGTCATAGCTTGAATCTGGGATCCCAGAAAGCAGCCTCAGATTTGTTCTTCTAGGAGGGACTCTCCGGACTCCATATGTAGCTGTGTGGTTATGATTTATCACAGTGAACAGATACAGAGTAGACTCACCATGGGGAAAGGTGCAGGGGGTGCTATCCAGGAGAAGCCAGGCATCAGCTTCCAGGTTTCCTGTCCCAGCGTTTGCAGTGTGGCAACACAGGACATGCTGTGAACGAGGGGCGCTCAGCAGAGACTCTGTACCTGGGATTTTTATTGAGACCTGATAAAGTCTCAGAAGAGAAAGCAGATACAGAACATAAATGATTGGACCAAAGCTTTAGCCCCGGGAGCCATTCTTGCTAGTTCTGGGAATGGGGAGAACCTTCGTACAGGCCAAGTATCTCCAGATAAGAGCCAACCTGATAAGCAGGCCCTTCAGGGGATGGACTCCAGGCCTGCCAGGTTAACAGATTCTGTTTGGTCACCTTACATTGGTTCACTTTGCATCTGAGAATTGGGATTTTTTATCAATCCTTGTATTTTTTTATCTTTCATATTTCCTAAATATAAAAACACCTTTTTAAAAATGTCCATCTCTGCTGTTCTCTAAAGGGTCTGGGATCCTCCCAATTCACATTTGGGCTCTGGGGGCAGATTTGTCTCCTGTGTTAGTCACTGGGCCACATGCATACTCTCTGTCCTGAAGTTGAGGACGTCTTGATTTTGCACACATTCCTGACAGAAGGCCGTTGCTCAGAAAGGTCAATGCAAATCAGGCCAGCCCAGATCCATCCGAATGTGGATGTGTTCATGGGCAGGAACCAGAGTTCTTGTGCAGAGAGAGGCATAGCTCTCGATGACAGAGGGCAATCAGTCCTAGGGCTGGTTTCCTTCCTCTGACGATTTCTTATATCTTCTCAAGACGACTCTGGAGGAAAAAGTAGGCCAATGAGAAAAGTTTTTCACCACGCCCTGTGGAAGAGCTTCTTCTGTGTCACCTACTTTCACTGCACACAACTCTGCAGTGGGCAGACCATTGTCATGGACCATGGAGAAGTCAACAGATAGATGGATGAGCTCACACAGCAGGCATCAAAGCAGAATTGGGGATTTACGACATTTCTGTACCTGTAACACAAATGAACATTTACTAATACAGTGGCCATTTGCCCACGCAATAAATATTTGTGGATTCTTTTTCACCTGTCTCTTCTAGTGTGGGCTTGGTCTGCAAGTATGCATGTAGCAGTCAGTGGGTTCCAATCTTGTCCTTGAGATCAAATGAAACACAGGGTGGAAAGGTGTAAGATTCATGAACGTGGTAGTTCAGGGAAACAGTGGGATATTGCACTGAGCATGTGGGAAGACCGATTCCAGTGCTCCTTGCACTCATTCACTCTTTCATTCAGCCCAAAAGCCATGCTTATTTCCTACAGATTGCCTACTACGGGAGGGATGAGATACAACAGTGGGCTGAAGTTCAGGGTTCTTGCAAAGTTATCTTGCAGTGTAAGCGAAGAGCCAGGGAGCAAATCAGAGGTTCAGTCAATGCCACGAGGAAAGCCGCCTGCAAGGGTAGACAATAATGTTTGTGGTGTGAACGTGCTTTTACTCAATGTTCAGGTGGTTCTAGCCATAGAACCAGTGCCAGAATCAGCACCCTCCCCCCAAAAAGAAATGTTTCAGGAGGCTTGTTTTTTAAAATGTTTTCTTTTCCCTTCTCTCCCCAGCATATATCAAAGGGGGCTGGATCCTCAGGAAAGCCTGGAAGATTTACAATAAATGCTATCTGGACATCAATGCCCTTCAGGAGCTGTATCAGAAGAAGCTCACTGAAGAACCCTTCCCTTCTGATGCTGCAAATGATAATCACATTGTGGCTGAAGGGGTGTCTGAGGAGTCTCTAAACAGACTGAAAGGTGCTGTTAGCTTTGGATATGGCCTTTTTCACCTTTGCATATCCATGGTGCCCCCAAACCTGCTCAAAATCATCAACCTGCTGGGTTTTCCTGGAGACCGCCTACAGGGCCTTTCTTCATTGACGTATGCAAGCGAAAGTAAGGACATGAAGGCCCCTTTAGCTACGTGAGTAGCTATATTGCAATGCTTTGGTAGATAATGTAGTGTTGAAAGTAAGTAAACTACCCTCAAAGACTTTAAAAGAAACCACAGGTAAAATGCCGGGTGGGTTTGACACGGCGGCGTGTCTTGTGTCTTTAAATGCAATGCCAACGACTGTGTTTGGTGGAGGTGGTGGTGGTGGTGCTGAGAGAATAAGCTGCTGGAAACGGTGCGAGTCCTACAATCGTACTTTTACCCGCCAATCATTTTGATCAGCAGTTTTGTGACTTTCAGCGTGGGCACTGATTTCAGGGTGTGAGGCATATCCATTTTGAATAAGTGGTTCTGGAAGTTTTACCCATAGAAAGAATCCTCATGCTCGGTAGCGCCTCCATGATGATTCTGTGGAGTTGATGGGTCTTTCATAGGTAGCTGGTCCGTTTGGTGCTTTTCAGTTCATTGAAGCCACGTGACTTTGTTGCGTCTACCCCAAAACACAATGACGACTCAACGTCCGTTGAGTCCATGCTGATGCACAGTGATTCTACAGGACAGACAGAGTAGGACCGCCCCTGTTGGCGGCTGAGGCTCAAAACCTTCACGCAAGTAGAAAGTCTGATGTTCTCCATGGAATGGCGAGTTGTTTCGAACTCCTGACCATATACCCAGTCGAGTGCATCACATACTCTGCCACCAATTTCCTTGGTCTAAGCTTCACTGTCAAATATTTAAATGGCAGTGCTTGGCGAACCTGGTCGCCGTAGTTATATAAATGATCAGGAATCTGATTTTCTATCTCAATATGGAAAATATTTACAATTTGGAATTTAATGTCAATTTACCAAGCGGTAGTCTCCGTCTGAGTGAACTTTTTCTGTAAGCTGATTATCCTAGGAGACCTTAGTGATCTTCTCTCGACTCATGCCAGATTGAAGAATTTAGGTGCTAACTTAGAATGAGTTGATCGTTACTAAATACACCATTAATTTTGCATTTCCAAACCCATCAACTCACACTCTGACCCTTGACTAATGTGACTGCACAGATTTGTCATTGGCGTCAGTCTGTCTTTTCCCCATGTTCATATTGTGTGTATTTTCAGTCACTCTTTCCATGAGATTTTTGCTTATCTCTGAGCATGGAATGAATTAATAGTACAAATTAGCGTGATCTCATAAAAACCACACCAGAGGCACATATTTGCATAAAATATTGATGTGTTGGTTAAGCTATTTAATCTGTTCGATTAAAGCAGGTCCTGGTGAATCAATTTTGTTTTCCGAGCTTAATATGGCCCTTTTTTTTCTTTCTTAAAAGTAATGAATTTGTGTCAATAAATTTCTAAGTAGTTTGTTAATTTGCTTGTTTTTAACTCGAGTTGCCTCAAAAGGGCTCCCTATCTGGGCCTCCCATGTATTTCAGCACAATGTAATATAATTGGTGTCAGTGACCCTCTCCGATTCTAAAGCTTGTCTTCTGAGGCATACACCCGAACTTTGGGGAACACAGGCGAAAACAATATTTTTCTTCTGTGAAATGAAGTGCTTTCCTTCTCGGGGAGGGGAAAGTCTTCTCGCGGCGATCTGCTGCAGTTTTCTGACCTGGGCACGGACGCGTCAGATGCGGAAGGCAGCAGTCTCCCTTTTCTGAGGCTCGTCGCGAAGGCTCAGGACAGCTCCCTGCTTCCGTTCCTCTGTGATCCCCTCTCCAAATGCACGGAGTCTGTGCATTTGGCTGTGGTGCTGAAGTTGCAGTTTCCCAAAGATCGATAGAGTTAAAAAAAAAAAAAAAAAGGGAGAGATCCTCCACTTTTTCTTCTTCCAGGACTGCGCAGTCAGCTTTCTGGAAGCCTGTGGAGGTGGGGAGAGCACAGGCTGGTGGTAGGAAGAGTAGGAAGGAGCTCGAGCAGCCCGGTGCTGACCGCTGGTTCCCTCCCTCGCCTTCAGATTGGCGCTCCTCTGGTACCACACCGTCGTCCGCCCTTTCTTCGCCCTGGATGGCAGCGACAGCAGGGCAGGTCTGGATGAAGCCAAGGAAATCCTCCTCAAAAAAGAAGCTGCGTATCCGAACTCTTCCCTCTTTATGTTTTTCAAGGGACGAATACAACGATTAGAGGTAGGTGCTGCACCTGCCTCCTCTCTCTCTTTTTTTTTTTTTTTTTGTGGGGAGC